>JAVCKT010024016.1:40634-51495 GCA_032273925.1 Rhynchotus rufescens
CATTTGCCTCACTGGACTCCCTTAAAATACTGTGTCAGCATCATGTTCAGATACATTTGTTAAAATATTGTTAGAAAAATATCTGCTTGTATACTACTGAGAATAAACAAAGTTTCACGCCGACATTTGATTTATGAAGTTCTATACATAATCTTAAAAAGATAGCATATGCCCAGTCTTTTAGGAAGTAGCATAAAATACTATTCACTGGTATGTCAGAAGTGGCTAACTGTTCTTGCACTAATGCACTTTAAGAATATAATCATCAGTTCTCAGTGCAAATTTTAAGGTCTAATATGTCTATGCCAAAACCTATAATCTTTGAAACATGTGAATGGCATCAGCAGGGATTTGGAGTGAAGATAAGCAACAGGGACAAAAGAGAGAGAAATTTCTATTAGAAAGTGTTTAAATAAAATCTTGGCTATCTAAGGCAATGGCAAAATTGCCATTGGCCTGAACAGGATCAGCAATAACTCTTGTCAAGTTGGTGGAACTGGATCAGCATATGAAGTCAGAAAGAGCTCTCTCTAACTGGCTGCATACAAATACACACAAAATGCTAACATGACATTTTGGGGGTCCCACAGCAGACAGAGTGAGTTTTCTGCTTAAAACAGTGCACATAGTGGTTTTCTTTTTCTTTTTTTTTTTTTTTTTTTTCTCTTTGATATGTGGATGAGGTTTAGGGATATTACTGGTATAGATGCAAGTGTTTGTTTAGCTTGATGTTAATTCATCCTCATAAATGCCTTGTCTGTATCTTTCTAACATTTTCCTCTTAGTGACTGTGTATGGTAAAATCTCCTTAAATTTGGTAAGTTATTCATAGACTAGTAACTTAAAATTTGGTAGTGCTGAACTGCTTTGGTTTGGGAAGAAAGTGTTCCTTCCTGCAGGCTAGAGTGTTTTTTTAGTGTCTGTTAGGATGAAAGTTAATTCTCTCTGGGAAAAAAAAGGAGCATTTTTTTCTTTTCTGTGCACAAATGTCTAATTTAAATATGTTGTTTTTCATTTCCAGAGAGCCAACAACAAAAATGTTGAATTGGTACTTGTCAAGCTCGGTGTATATTAAGGAGAACAGCGGTTTCTCAGTACTGTATAGTATATTGTTTAACATTTCACCTTTTCTTGTTTATTTGGAACAAGACCTTTTCATTGTTCCTGAACTTTAAGAGTGTTCAGAGCTTCTTGGTGAGCATTTTAACCAGGTCATAAAGTAAATTTTCCATATGAGAGGTGGAAGAAAGTCTTTCAGGTTTCTTTGGTGGACTTGCTGTAATTTCTTGAGTTTCCAGGTTTCATCAGTGTATTTAAACTTTTGGAAAAGTCTTTTGGAAAGAATCAAACAACCAAAACAGCAGCAAAGGCTCTGGATGTGTAGGTAAAAGAAAAAAAGAGAACATTTGGTCAAAGGGAAAGGATTTAAAAAGCTACACTAATCTATACAGAACCTGCATATTTCAGGAATTATCATTACAATTACAGTCATTAACAATTATCATATAGTTATCGGATGTAGGACATAAAGTTTGACACATAATTATGTCATAGGGCAGGATATAGCATTTGTTTTGTGAGTTATCCACAGAATTTATCCCTTGGATACTTGACATTCTCAGAAATTGCAACATTCTTTGTGGATTCAGGGTATAATTATGTGGTCTATTCTATACATGTTTACACATCTGTCTGATGCAGTTTTAATGTCTTAATAAAAAGAAAGACTTAATTTTTTATATGACTTTACAATATAAATTATTTATGTCAGTCTCAAATATTTCCCCATAACTAGTGCATCATTAGCAGATTAGGCTTCAAACTGATGCCCTAGAAGAAGTAAATTTGCAGGATTTTTTTTGAATATTCAATATTTTTTTCCATGAATGTCAAAAGTAGCTGACGTCTTGTGAAAAATGAAGTGTCTTCAAGCAAGGGGGAGATCTTATATTTCTCTAAAGTGTCATCAGTTTGATTTTTTTACAGGAGAGAAATGACATCTTTTTTTTTTCTTGCAATTTCCTGAAACATTAAAAAAGGTTTAAATCCTTGAACAGTTAGCCAAACAAACCACTTAGCCTTTATTTGAAAACAGGGGCATGATATATTATTCTTACAAAGTCAACATTACCATCATTTTCCTTTATAAGAATATTTTTTCTCACTTTGTAAAGGTATTATTGCTTTCCTTTTTGTTTACCTGACCTTAAAATCTCCAAGTTTTAGTGTTTCTAGGGAGAGAATAGACCAAGTTTCCCTATGGTGTCTTTATTGTTTCTTGTCTTTAATGCAGATAAGATTATTTGTTTGTTCTTGGAAAGCCCAGTGATGCTGACAGATATTAACTCTATATATCACAAGAAACCTTGCCATTTCTTGCAACTGGGCAAAAGGGTATATAAATTACCTGTAAAAATATGTCTCAATTTGACTGTGCTCATGTATTCATTATTATGAATATGAATTACAATTTTTTCCTTATTAAGCAAGGGATTTTTTATGATAGTTTTTTTATTTGATGTATTTGGCTCTCTAGAGTTTGGATCATCCCATCAAATGCCATAGTGCTTTCTGGATTAATTAGAGTACCTAAGTAACACCTAGTGTATAGCAAGTACTCATAGACAGGGGCAAAATCAGCAGTCTTGGAAAAGGCAAAATTAGAAAACAAAGGCTGGCATAAACTTGCAGAATATGCTTATCACATCATACAAATATGGCAAATCAGCTAAAGAATCAGTTTAAAAACTGGTCTAATTTAGAAGTAATATACAAACAGGAAAAAAAAAGTGCTTCTCAGCTACTATTTGCTTCCTGCCAAAATCTGCTCCCCCAGGAATCACTGTCATTTTACATCTAGAGCCACTGGAAGTATGTCCTAAATGACACTGATATATCATGTTTAAGTATGACACTGATATATCACATTTGTTTGAGTAAAAATGAAGTGATAAAGTTACTCCAGGAGCAAATTCTAGTTGCAGGTGAAACATGAAGATTTTACCTGTTCCTGCTTGTGATGTGGTTTGCTGTGGAGGTTTGAAGCCCCTTCCTCAGCTTTGCTGAGATCTGTGGAGCTAAGCTGATTTTCCCCAGCTGTTGTTATGGCACGATAGGAGCTGTGTGAATAGACAGCATCTATTCAGTAGGAAAAATATTCACTAGGAAAAATCAACATATTTGTTTGGCAATTCTCTGGGTGTTGCAAAGGGGGAGTTGGTCCAGTGCGTCTGACTACCTGGAGGTGCAGTTGCTGTGTTAAAAAGGAGACCAGGCTGCCCGTGGGGGTAAATCCAGCGGCACTGGTGGAGCTGAGCCCAGGGATTTGGCACGAGGCTGTTAATAAAAGCTGTGACTTCCTAGAGACGAACTGGAGTGTGGAATAAAGTGAACGAGGTAAACAAGCAAATATTTGACAATGAACAGTTCAGTGGATAGAAAAATATTGAGAAGGGCTTAAATATCAGGCTGACTATTACTGAGGCAGCAGGGATGGTATGCTCGGGTGTGCAAGACCTTCACATGTGACTTGGAATAAATTTTGAGGTTGTCAACTGACGAGGGAGAAAAAAAAAAAAATGAAGCAACTCCATAACATATAAGTTAAAATACACTCCAGATTAAATAGACTCGCAACACTAGAATGCACCAAGTGATTAAAATAATTAAAGGAGAGCAATTGAGATATAAAGACGGAGATGAATGCTGTGAGTGAGAGCAGCGTAGCCTTCCTTCCCCTCCTGCAGGATGCTCCACAGCCCTTGTCCTCGGAGATAAGGAGCGCGGCGCGGAGCCTCCAGTGAGGGCTGCCTAGCAACTAACCCGTCTAGTGAGGGCAATGCACAAGTTAATCTCTTCGGTAAGCAAGTGTAGCTATTAATTTAATTAGTAAAGGCAGTGTACCATGAATCGGTATGGTGCGGCAGCGAAATTTTTAATGAAGATTTTGAATTTCTAACCTTGAGTGGGCACGTCAGGGATTGCCTCCCCGGTACGGAGGGGTGGTCTAAACCTTATTAAAAGTAAAATTCAGAATGCTGTAGCCTAAAATGGGATCCTAGGAGAGTTTCTGCTGAAAGAAAAACCATTTTTTTCTGCACTAAGCAAGAATTTGTTTCTGGGTTGGGTCAGAGGCTTAAAATTCTGGTGGTCCTAACAGCCCTTCCATGTGATTCTTATTGCTTGCATCTCCTCTGATTTAAATTTACGTTGTAGCAACTGAGCCGAGGATGGCAGCTCCTGATAGCAGCAGCAGATGTAACCAGGTCTGCATGGGGAGTGCCTATAAAAAGTTCTCTGTAGCATATGGAAAACTCCATGCACTGGTAAGACATATTACTGCTTCAAAGGAAAATTGCAGTTGAGTTTGTCCTTTTTTCCCTTCTACATCTGAAGAGGATTGCAATGACTTTTGGCAAAGATGTACTAAATCCTTAGCCTTATTCTAAAAATATTATAAAATATGTATAGTTTTGATCTCTGAAAAACATGCTGTTGCAAAATAGATTATGCAACAGACTGTTAAGTTTCCATCATTTCAAATAAGACTTAGAGATGTGAAAATTTTGCCAAAGAGCTGGAGATCTTTTCCTTTTAAAAATATAAAATGCTTGACATTTGATACAAACCTGTATAGGCCAAAACCAAAAATATTTGCTATTCATAAGTAGTTTTATAAATTCCCTGGTCAAGACTAGGAAAAATGAGAACATGATGTGTCCCACAATTACTGTGAAATCTCTCAAGCTGTTATTGTCATTGGGTGAAACAATTTTATCAGGATCTCCTGGAAAGCCCACCCATTTTTTTCTAGCATAATAAATTATGAATTTATCTCTTGCATCCATTTCTTTATGTTGTAAGAGAACTTACTCTGTCCTTTTTCTTTCACTTTTGAGCATCTCTTCCTCAAAATTTTGAAGTTCCTTCCTTTTTATTTTTCATTAAAAGGGTACTTATGAAAATTTTAAATTGTATGGAACATAGGCATATGGTATAATATTATGATATATAATTCTTACTAAAAACATCCTCTAATAGTGCCTTTAAAGAGATATTTGTTCACTTAATTTTGTTTTTAAGACAGAAACACATAGAAGTCCAGTCATACAAACTAATAAAGATAGTTTCCTAATAGAAAATGAAATAATTTCATAGTCCTGCATGAACTAAAATCTTTCTTCTACATTTCCTTAACCAGAGCAGTGAAGATTATTCACTGGAGGTTTCAGAGAACACTTGAGACTATAAATTAGTCTTGTCTAGTTTTGATTTGAATTTGACTAGAATCAGAACGATGAATGTTATTTGCGCAGTGGGATTAAAGGGAAAGAAGAGTTTTAGTGCTACCTCTGCATACCATCCCCATGCACATGAAATGAAGTGCAGTAAGTGTGCACACTTATACAAATTATTTTCTGATATTATAAGATGCAGTTTTTTTCTGTTAGTTAACAGCATTTCTGTTAGAGTAGGTAGTGAAAATGGGTGGAGTAAGACCAGCTGCTTTTGTATTTGGCTGTATGATAATAATGGTTACCAAAACAGTATGTGTGTTGTTTTCTGAAACTAAAATGAAATGCAGGAAGGAGATATTTAGTTTAAATGTTGTGCAGGTGCATATTAGTGATATCTTTCTTTTTTCCTCTATGCCATATTTATAAACTGAATTAGATAGGAATTGAAACTTCTAAGCAATTAGCAGAAGGTGTTCCAAAGTATTGATTTTTTTATTTCTCATTTTCATTTGTACATATATGTGAATAAATGTCCTATGAATTCTTATCAGTGTGAGTGAGCAGATATGAGCTTTACAGAAGAGGTGAATTTTAAATGAGGATTTTCAATGAAGAGAGGATTATATTTCACTGTTACATCTATATTTTATCTGATGAAATTTCAGTAAAAGATAAAAGATATTTTATCTGATGAAGTTTGTTTGGAACTTTAATATTTTATTTCTGACAAATGTTTTTCAGTTATTACAGTAACATCTAAAGAGATGCTTTGCACTATGGGATGAATTCAACATTCATGTCAGGTTTTACTTACTAAGTGCACAGCAGATCCTAATCTCTTTTGGATGCAGTTATGACTTCACTGAAGCCAATGGGAAGGTGATCTGATTTTAAGAGCCAACATTTCAATCTGTGTTGTATTTTCACCTGTTTAGAAAAATGTGTGTGTGGTTTGTTTTTTTTATTTACTTATCCCCTCTCCAAGATTATACAGCAGCAAATATTCTGTCACATAGAATAGACTAGTAATGGAGTTTGGTGCATCAAACTTTTGACTTCATTATTGGCATCTCAGGCTTAAGTCTGAGAATGATGAATTGTGACTGTAGCATTGAAAAAATCCATAGTATTGGAGTACAGAATAAATTTTTACTTACAAAAGTTACTCAGCTAACATTAATCATGCTCTAGTACAGAAGAGTGTTAAAATAGATGTTCCAAACTTACGATGGGACATCAGTCCAATTCCTTTGGTTATAGCCGAATTTATAGTTAATATGAAGATTTTTTTTATATATTGCAAAGATTTTGAGACTTGACACCTAAGGGTAAATGCAGACATCTATACTTTACTAATTGCATGCTCAAATGCTGCTCCATTTTTCTGTACAGGTGAGCATGTTTGTGCTAGAAAAGCTGTTTCATTTTAATTATCATTGACCCTTTTTTTACATCAGGCTTTGATATGATGTTCCTGTCAGGCTTGTTTAAGACTGGCTATACTGTTGCCCATTATTTTGCACTGAGGCTTGAATTTATCTTGTCACTCTCTTTGTAAACATGACACTGCCTTTAAAGTTTATAGATGGACTGAAGATGGTAGCTCCCAGTTCAAACCTAAACCAATTGTAATCGTGCCAGATAGCACTGCTTCAGCTTAGAGGTTTGTTACTATTTCCATTACAATCCCTGGTTCCTAGTAGTGTGTTTGCTTTGGGGTGAAACATGTCATAAAAGACACATCAAGGGAATAGTTTGGGTTTTAAGTTTAGAAACACAAAACCCAAACATTTTTTCAATCAAAGGAGGATAAAGAAAAGAAGTTTTCAACTTTCAGACACTTTTATATGCTTCTTAAAATTACAGGCATCTCTTTTACAGTGGTGAATGGCTTAGAAGAAAGGAGTGACAGCCAGAGTATATAGAAGGCTCATTTTTAAGTAAGGCTTCTGGGAAACGGTAAAAAAACCCTGTATTACCAGACAACAAACCTCTACAGGAACTGTCCAAACAGTGTCTATGCAGTAACCCAGGAGGTTGGGTATGCAGTTCCCTAGTTAGTAAAAGATGGTTACCAAGGCCTGTATAAAAACACAAGTGTGCCATTTTACATATTCACATTTTTTAGGATGCTTTTGCAAATGTGCCTCTTGCTGATGCTTAGCTTGATTAAGAACTGCAGGAAACCAGAAGAAATGTGTCTGCTTTAACAGCTGCAAAATCAGAAATTTGTGAATCAATCCAGATTGCCTTTGGTTTGTGTTTATATTACTAGCTTCTACCGTTTTATCACAAATCTCAGGCTCAGTTGACTTGGCATCATCATCTTGAATCCCTAGTCCTTGAAAATACGTATTAACAAGAACTCACTGTGCGTATAAATGAATAACTTATTTTATTTTTTGGCTCTTTCGAAATCTAAAGAATTACCCCAAAAAAACCAAAGCACACTCACCCGGGTTTGTTTGCAAAGCAGGTCTTGTTGCGGTTTTGAATCCACCAAAGAAGACAATATCTCTTTCATTGAAAGAATAGGGGGAAAAAGATAGATATTCCTGTGCTAAAATATGAAACTCAAATGAATCCCAGTCCATCAGCTTCTAGAAGTAGGAGTTATTATTCTTGTCATCATGAAAAAATAGTTTATTAAATAAAGCCAGAATTACTGGATTCAACCTCAAACTAAGCCTAGCCCTCAACTTACTATTGTAAAAATCAATCTGAAGATTCTTCCTGGGTAATGACTGAAAGAAGAGACAGATGCTACTATCAAAGTTTTGACCTTGAGATTTACCTCATCATAGTTCCAGACCAACTGGGAGAAGTCAGTGTTACAAAATGATATTAGAGCTGCTGTAGAGCATTTATGTATTGATATAATTTATGTTATCAGCTTGGCAGTTAAAAGGTTTAACCTACCGCTTTACAAAATGATCATCAAATTATCTCTCTTATCCTTGAAAGAAGTTATTTTATTATTGCAAAGAATGTCTTCAATTTTTAAGGTATGCTGAGGTGGAAAAGTCAAACTTTATAAGAGAGGGAAATTAGAAGTGAAATTGGCCTAACTATATTGTCTGAAGGATGAGATTTAAGAATTTGAGGATATTTAATGCAGCTGTGATACCCATGGCCCCAGAAAACCTCTGAGGTCATTTGAATATGGAAGAGCTTACCTGATGAACTGGAAGACTCTGCAGGCTGGCCTTCCTTCTGAACTTGGTAAGTGTGTGTGTTTGTGTTTTTTACCAATGAAACGGGACTGATTGTAAGGAGCAAAAAATGATTAAGGGAATCATAAAATCACTCTCCTCTCCCCCTCATATTTCTCATTAATATTCAGCTCATATCTGGATGTTTAGCAAGAAAGACCTTGTAGTATTTGCTTTTGTAGTAGACCTTGTAGTATTTTCTCTCTGAAAACTTCAGGAAAGGGTCGTTAAGGATCAACACATAGCCAAGCAGGAATCAGGCCTTTTGCTTTCACTTTTATCTGGACTAAAAATGTCTTTGTTATGTTCTGTGAGGGATGCTGCCAGCTGTAAGAGATTGATTTAAGGCTCATATTTAAGAGAGGGATTTGGACCTGATCAATGAAACACCTGTGCTAATACTTCAGTGGGTAGCGTGGATCATTTTGACAGGTTGTAAATATTAAAATTGATATGAGCTCAGAGACATCATTTTTTTGTTAACTGGAGCAAAAGAGTCAATGTAGAAACAGATTAGAAATTGAGCTGGAAGTAGAAAATATAGTCAAGTTTACTTTTGTATGACTTATCAGCCACATCTATCACTGTTGTGAAAAAAGGAACTGGAATTATCAGGAGGAAAAAAGATACTATGTATCAAAATGGCACAATAGTTATTATAAATGAGGGAGAGGGAGGGAAGAGAGTATCCAAGGGAAGATGAACACTTCTGGAATAAAATAGCTTGGTAAAATTTCTGATGAAAACAGCAATATTTAGGATTAAACAGTTAGCATAAAGACCAGGCACAGAAACCCTCTGTCAATGGCAATGGTGACTGTCTTTAAAAACGACCAGTTTCAGGCATCATTTCTCCTCAGAAGAAAAGATCAGGGAAGAACTAGTAAACACCCCCTGTTTTGATTTGATTCCTCAAAGAAATCTGCTTTCTCTGAGCTAGGGGAAATATATAAACAGCATCTCACTCATTAAACAAAATGGAACTTCTCTAATGTTAGCTTATGACTGGTTGGTACATTATATTCACAGAATATAATGAGTGGATGGCTGTCAAATTGGGTGGGTGTGTTGTGTGGGGCAGCTCTAGCCTTTCTCTGAATTTGTTTGGTGTTTTTATTAATGCTATCTACACTGGTGTTGAAAGTACGTGCCTTACTTTCACCCATAAAGTGAAGCCTGGCACGGCTTCAGCTAATTCGGAGTTTAAAGGTAGGACTGCTTGATACCAGAAAAATGGCCCCTCAGGAGTATTGTGTAGGTAGGAATAGCTACATTCCTGGAGAAAGGAATAGCTAGGATCCTGTAGGTGGGAATAACCAGGCAATAATTCTTCAGAGTTACAAATTGAACGTGCGTCACCAGTGTTACGTTATTGGAGAAACAGAAAATATCACATTTTCTGGACTATCCCCAGAGATGACAAAAGCATTGTTTCTTGGAGGTTTTGAACAGCTCTTAGATCAATACCTGTTAGGAACAATTTAAACAAAGTGGTGGTGTCTGCCCTCAGGCATAGTGTGGACCAAATTTGCTAGGATTTGCATGAAAACAATTTTTTTTCCAATCTTTGTCTGATTTGTCTTGTCATCCTGTTTTAACAGAATGATGGAAAGGTGATGATTATGTGACAGACCTGTATCTGTTGAAAGAAAAAAAATCAAGATGTTTGCTACAGTTTTCACACGGTAATCTTAGTACTACTTTATGAGACCTAACTAGAGAGATGCCTTTCTTGAGAGGGGATGCTTGAGCGTGTGACAAAGACCTGTTGATACTATTCCTTTATGCCTTGTGAAGACACCTTCTCTGACAAGGGCAGAAAGCTTTGGCAATTAGAGTATCCACAAGCTTTTCTCCCTGCTACTCCCTACAGAGATTGTTCACCTTCCAGAATAGGAAACCAATAAAGAATTTCTGGAGGGAAAAGGGGGCAGCAGCTGAGTGAGCCAGCTGAGGGTGCTCAGCTCTGCAGAGGAACAGCTCTTGAAAGGACTGTGAATTAGGCCTGGCTAAAGCTCAACAGCTTTGGGAAGAGCTTTAGCCAAGAGGAAGGAAAGGATGAGTGCTCTTGATGATTTAATGAGGCAGATGGTTTATTGTTTTGAAACTGAGCTACTACAAGCAGCCGTGTTTTAACTTTGCGGTAAAACTAATTTATTGTTTTTTAAAGAGTGGACTCCCGTCCTTGTAAATCTGTTGCTAGCACTATTTATGTCAAATGACTGACAGCACTTTGAAAGATACGTTGTTTAATTTGGATGAGTACAGCTCATCAAGAATTTAAAATGTTCCATGCACACTAATCTGTTCTGAAAAACTGGCCTTTCTCCTACGGTCACTGAATTTAATAGTATCCGGTGCTGTGGTTAATGCTGTGGATCTTGAAAGAAAGAGTAAAAGAATAAATTTGTG
>JAVCKT010024017.1:0-15917 GCA_032273925.1 Rhynchotus rufescens
AAAAGGTTCCATCGGTGTAAATCTAAGGGTTTTTTTTTTTTTTTTTTTTTTTTTGCATTGCTCCTTGTCATTTAGAAGGGCCTGGACAGGCTAAAAAATGGGCCAAAAGGAACCTCAAAACATTCAGAGGGAAAAGCAAAATCCCTTCCTGTACACAGATTATTGACTCCCAAGGCTTGGAGTTTATGAATGGGAACAAGAGCATCCTCTGGTAGGGTAAATCATTGCTTTATCTTGGACACCCAGCACAAACAGCACTGGACTAAGCCAAAAGTGAAGTTGTATAAACCAGCAGGGATGGCTCATTGTTAGGATTGAGTTTAGGATTGTGTTTTACAGTTGAAGCACAGAGGCTCAGGAAGGGGGGGGAAAAAAAAAACCTTTATCACATTCCCCATCACAGTCTTCAGCTTTTACCTTAAACACCACGTATGTCACATATTGTGGCACTGCCTCCTGAGCCTTTAAAGTGATAAGCTCAAGAAACAACCACAGACTATGTTAGACCAAGATCCTGCACAATAAGTAGCGACAGACACAAAGTCCAGGCCCTCTGAAGGAGAAGTGGTTGCTGACTGCCTGGTTACTCCCCTCACTCCACGGGGACCTGCTCCTTTGCACCCTCCACTCCTGCAAACATCAATGTTTAAAGAACTATTAAAGAAAACAACTTCAAAACTCTTCACATAGTTCAAATACTTCATGCAGAAGGAATTTTAATTCTTACATCTCAGATTGCTCTGCTCTCCAGCACGACATGCACTCCTCGTGCTCAGGTTGTGGTGATTCGAGCTGTTCAAACAGCAGGAATGGAGCCACATGGCGAGACCTTGTGCTCAAAGACCTGGGAGCTGAGAACATGCTGATCCCCACCAGCTCCCTCTCTGCCTTGTTGTGACTCAGGCCACTGCTCTCAGTTCCTCCTTCCATCTCAGGGTGTCCACCTTGAAGACAACCAGTGGTCAGCAACCCCTGACGGTCCTTCTGCTCTACCAAGGGACCCGCAGGTGTGCAGAGCAGGGCTCTGAGTAATAGTTTCTGTCAATCCTACTGCCTAGAAGTGTGTGAGCAAGATCAGAACTGCCTCTGATCAAGGCAGACCATCTTCCTCTGTTCTTTCTAGAACTGGAGCTAAACATGGTCTCGCTCATCACAAAAAGGATCTAATCCCAACAGCAGACCCTCCCTATCAATGCTGATCCAAAACAAGCTGAGAAGCCAGTAAAACATCATTTCTAAGCAAGGTCTATAGGATTGAGGTATTTAATAAAAAAAAAAAAAAAAGACACATTTTTTCCTGAAAAGCATCATCTGCCGCCTGAGAAGAGTATGAAGAGTATTACTATTTGCCACTTGGGAAAGCCATTACATCCCAGTGAGTTCTGGCATCTCCCTACAGCAGGTGAGCAGCTGTCAGATTGCTACAGAAGCCTCTCATGGGACCACGTTGGGCCTCAGCTCTCATAATCAATACAAATCTGTTCATCTTCTAGGGACATAGACAGCTCTTGTTTCAAATGCACCACTTGTAGGTAGGATGGTGTGGCTATAGGGACTCCCCAAGGTCTGTTCACCTGCTGAAATAGGCAGGCCCAGAACCCCTGGTGTATAAATGACTAGAGACCATTATGGTCAAGTTATGCTAAAATGCTTCCATTCCTTGTGGCAGCTGATGAAGATCAAGAGGTTGATCTTCTTTGGAGATCTTTAAAACCCGCTTGGACGCAGCCCTGTGCCATGTGCTCTGGGTGACCCTGCGTGTGCAGGGGGGTTGGACTGGATGACCTCTGAGGTCCTTTCCAATCTTAAGCATTCTATTATTCTATGATCCAGATACAGGAGTAATAAAAGAGCAACAAAAGAGCCACTCCATGAGGCAAGAGAGGTTACCAGGGTCCCTGCTCTCCTTGCGAGCCCTGGGGAGGGCAATGGGTTGCACCACAACTGCTGGCTGAGCTGTTAGCACTGATCTTCACTACGTATTTTGGGGAAGCACAGGGTGCAATCTGGAAAATACCGTACTTTTCCTTATCCACACTCATCCTGTGGCTGCCCGGCCTCTGATCTCACAGACCAGTATCAGAGCCGCTATAAACTGGGTCCTGCCCTTTCCTGCCCCATACCACGTTTCCTGTCCCGCAAGGTCCAGTCCAACGTGCCTGCCAAGCTTGCTGTTGTGAAATGTAGCCAGGATCTGGCAGAAGGACATGGGAACACATGGCAGGCTCTGCTATTAGCATTGCAGACCATATTTCAGAGAACAACCCCACTATGGAACTACACAGGCTTTAAAACTATCCCTCCTGTCCCAAAGTGTGACAGTACAGTTGAATGCTGCAGAAAATAAGATTTTGTTATCAGAAATTTTCCTGTGCATATTTTTTAACTGACAACATCCTTCCTCCTCTCCTCCCTATCCATACCATCACCAAAGCCTACTGAATTTGCTTCCATTCTCTGCATACACACGCACACCAGGGACATACCCTTGCTCTGGGCCACTTGCAAATGTGAAAACTTACCAGTGGGGCTGGCTCTGCCCATGTTTCAGAAGGAGCAGTGCTTCCCACACCACAGCAAGTCGGGGGACTTGCTCACTCCCTGCACCCTCTCTGCATTAAGGGGCTCAGCCTGAGGAGCAGCGAGGGGAAGCTCACTCCCAAGAACGCGGGAGATGAAAACCCACCACGAGGAGGGAAGCTCTGCAGTCCTCCCATTCATGGGCAGCTCTGCCTTGAATGGCAGCCCCCAGAACTGAATCACAGGCAAGTTCCCCCTGCTTCAATTCACATTAAGCAGAAGGTTTCAGGCTACCCGCATCCCCCCCCTCCACCACAGGCTCCTCCTTTCCAACACAGATCGCTCAGCAGCACAAGGCACCTTAAGCAAGCAGCAGTGCCCTGATGTGTTAAAACCAGAGTCCTGCCACATTCAGCTCCTGCTAATAACACTTCAGCATCAGCAAACTACCCCTGGCAGCTCCTACATGCTGGAGTGCTGCAGCACTTACATATCTGAAGTATACGCCGGACTAATCTTCACACTAAGACACAGAATTAGAACAGATCTCACGGCAAGAGCAGAGATCCGCGCTGGCCATTCCTGAGAGCACGAGTCACCCCTGATCAGCTGCAAAATGAGTGAAGTAATTTGCCCCGACCCAAACGTACATCCACAAAGAGAAAGAAAAAAAGGCAGAAAGCTAATTTTAAAGTGACTTATGCAGCTGTGTGTAGTTCTAAAACTTATATGGAATTTCACTCTATCAAGGTGCAGGGTATTTAACCACTGTGCACATCTCAAAACATGTGCTACGAACATTTTTAGTTTCATATTTTGCAATGTCTTTAGAAATGAGGCTTTTTATTTTCCCCTGGTCTAAGAACACGTAGGCTGAGAACATGATTCACTCACAGCATGTAACATCTCCTTTATTTGAGCTCAGGGGACTTTTGAAGCAGTCCGGCGCTGTGTGTTAAGAGCAGAGGAATCTGGCCCGTTAGAAAATACTTTGATCTTACTCTGTTCCTTAAACATGTGTCCTGGACCTCCCCAGTCTCCTAACTGAGCTCTCTTCACTTCTTCAGAGAAACACAGCACAAAAACTGCTGTAAGCTGACAGAAGCTGACATTGTTTCCTTCCTTATTCCCAATTATTCAGACCCAACTCTGACGAAATAGTTTTGCTCAGGATTATTAAGAAAGTCTTTAACAAACTTGGAATCCTTTACTGAAGATCCTCCTCACGAGATTATTTTTAAAGGATTAAAATTGCTCATTGTGTAACTATCCCAGACCAGCTCACATCCACTTTTCCTGGCTTGTTCCCGAATAAACTGTACTAAGAGCTCCCATCTACAAGCAGCAGACAAACACATTAAAAGATCTTTTTGCTCCTACCTGAGAAGTCCGCCGAAGTCTTAGCAAAGTTGCTGAAAGCTGCCAAGAGACAGACCCCGAGAAGAGTGCCGGCAGGAGACACATCTGAGCAGCGCATCCTTAAATATCCCCACGGCTTGTCTGCCTCCGAAAGGAAAAGGAAAAGCAGCCTCTGTCCCAGTCGGATACTCCTCATTGCCGGGAGAAAACTGTCAGCCCCATTGCCTGGGCGAGCGGCAGGGAGCAGGCAGGAAGGGCGCTCGCTCACACACACGCATCCCTGGCAGCGACTGAATGCGCGCGGAGCGAGGCTGACGACTGAGACAGACCTACCTGAGCCTTGGCGGAGGTGCCGGGGCCCTAAAAGCCGCCCCTTCCCTGAGTGAGCGCCGGGCTGCGGGCGCGCAGCTGTCCAGCGGGAGCAGCAGCTCAGGGAGGGCGAGCGTTCGGGTGCCCCGGGGAGCTGGTTTGGAGGAGCCCAGTTGCTGTTGCTTTAGGCTGTTCCTGGGATCTTGTGTCCCCGGGGCAGAAGGACGGGCAGGGTTTTCAACGGAGGGAGCCCAAAACAAAGCTCCTAAGTTCACATGGGTTTTTGGAGTGAGAGGCAACTTGTAGCTGCTGCTGAAATCAGCAGAAGTTAGATCCTGCCAGACCGGTGACAGGACAATTCTTTAGGTATTTTGACCCTTGATCCTACAATAGGGGAGACTTTGCATGGGCCCAGGGTTCAAACCCTCTGAGATTTCCTTATGGGACTGGGGCTGGTCTCAGCCCACAAAATCCTCCTGCCTTGTGGCAGGAACCAGCTAAACCAGCCTCCTCGCTCTCCTCCTGAACAGAGAATTTTCAGAGTTTGTAAGCTACAGTGTCCAAGCCCAGGAAACCTGTGTCCTTCCCTTCCCTTGCTTTAACCTCCAACTAGCACTGCTTTGGTGCTATCTAGAGCTCTGTTCATCCTGCAGAGCTAAGAGGGCTCCAGCTTAGCTGGGAGCTTCTCCAGGACTTCATCCTGCCTCACCTCCATCTGCATCCTGGCAGTACCAAGCCAGCGATGCTGTCTGGGAAAAGCTGAGCGGAGCTCGGGAACCTGGAATTGGACTGCACTGTGTCACAAGGACTTGCAGGTGGACCCTCATCTCCCTGGGTGCAGGAGGGAGATCTCGGGCTTTGGTCATCAAGAGCTCTCAGAGATCAACATCAGTTCTAGTTCAAGTATAGACTTGTGTGCAGATAACTAAGACATCTGCACAGAACAGAGGTGGAGTGATGCTGTAGCTATAGGGACTAGTTTTGATAAGTAAAGCCAGTGCTGGCATTTTGCTGTATAACACACATATGAGCACTGTGTGAGGCTACCAGAGAAAGGGAGATGGAGCCAGGGCCACCCACTGAACCATTGAACAAACCTACAGCTTCTATGCTGCAAAAACAACCTGAATAGGAACAACACCCAAGCAAAAACCACAGCTGAGTTATACTTCTCTGTCCTGTTCATCCATATGGAATTAGGCCAGACTTCTCCAAAATATTCACCTCAAAGCTGAGAACAAGCATAACAGACTTCAGTCCAAAAGGCTCTATTTTTTTTCAGAGCAGTGTGCATTTGTAAAGAGGTTCTTATATTGAATTTTCTACCAGTGTTTCAAATGATCTCTGATTAAAATCAGACTGGCTGTCAGATTACACATGAAAGGCATTTTCAAGATCACTGCCATGAATATTGCATTCCTCCTTTCCACCAGGGATCCTTCCTGGCCTGTGCTGGGTGGCAAAAGCCAATTCAGGAGCAACTGGAAGCCCTGTGAACCCCTCAGGTTTTACCAGCCCCTAAGGATGAGTATAGCAAAGAAAATCATGTGTTTGAGCTTGAATCCTGCCCACAGCCTATCCACCCTTACAGTGCAGCCCTGTGGCAACCCTTCTTCCCCCAAACTGCTCTTCACATGCTGAGGACCCACATTGAAGGTGCCAATGAGTCAGTTCTTGAGCATTAATCCCATTCACTACCTCTCTCTGACCCACAGTTTCCAGAGTTAATCTGATTTTTAAAGAGAAAAGATCAATTCTCTTGGCTCCTACCATCTACATATCACTTCTGTCTCACCTGCTTCTATCCTTGCCAAGAGGAAGATTCACCACTGTTACATTATAGACATGAGATAACCATCCCTATTACCAGACTATCAGTCAAAGCTCCTTATCAGCAGGACAAAGGGGTAATAGGGCCCCTGGAAATTTATCAGCACTGTGGAAAAAAATGAAGCAGTATTTGCTAAAAGAGCCCACCCTGTTAGCAGGTGTTGATTTTACTGATTAAGGGGTAATTAGATTTGACTGACTCTGTATATGGGGGAGAGAAAAAACACTTTGGTGACAAAGGGCTTAAGGCGGAACATGGGAAGTCTGCTTGAGCAGCCCTTAGGTTATTGTCAATTAGTCAAAATAGAGGGGAAGACATTTATATCAGTGTCATGAGGGGTATTTTTTTTTAAGCCAGTTTGAAAAGAAAAAAAAAAAGAAAAAAAAAAAGCCTACCAAAAAGGAAGCAGAAAACAGGTACTGCTAAAGAATAAAGATATATCAGGCTTTGATAAATAGGCAATTCAGTTAAACCCATCTCAACAATGTCCTTATTCCTTAGGGCATGAGGGAACATCAGCAGTGGGTTTCAAATGGAAAGCGGCCATGTGTCCCAGCTGTAACAGAAAGGAATGTGTCTCCATCACAAATCATCTCACAAGGTTAACAGTAATCAAGGGGACATCAACAGGGGGAAATCATTTTAGGGGTAAGAGCCCTTGAAATCAAGCTATGCCTTCAAATACCTCAGGAAGAGGCAGGAATACATACGATCATCCAACCCCTCTTCAATTCCTTGGCCCTAAAGCCACCCGAAAGGAGGAATAGGACAATATTGCTGCAGTTCAGCATTACATCTTAGCTAGGAGGGATGACTCACTTTAAAAGTAAGAACAACTGCAGTTGGGGAAACTGAGGCACAGAGAAGTGAAGCAACTTGCCCAAAGTTACACAGCTTGTCAAAGGTAATCAAGAATGCCCTCAATTAGCATGATTACTGGGTCAGTGCTGTATGTGCTGATCTTACTGTCTTCTAGGGTTGATTTTTGGTAATGCTTTCCTATTTTTCACTGACCCTGCATTACTAACCTCTGCCTTGCTGACTCTAAGCCACCATGAACTTGAAGAAGGGCTGGCTGTAAGAAGGAGAATAAAGTACTCATGCCAGAACCAGAGCCATTTGTAGAAGTGTGCCGGGTGAGAAATCTTGCTTTCTGAACCATGGTGCCGCTACTTGCTTCTTACTGTGTTTTTCATGAAGCCTCAAAGCTTTCTCCAAAAGCAAACTGTTGCTTTCTGCCATTTTTACACCTAGAAAAAAATGAAGTGCAAAAAATGAAGCTCAGAGTCACTTGCTTGAGATCACTCAATTGCCCATGGTCAACCAGGCAAAACTGTGGCAGCAATGAGAAAAGATTAAATATTCTCCTGGCTCCAGTCAGAGCTCAGGTTGCTTGGCCACTGGGCTTCCTTGTAAGTGAATGTAAATTAACAACGTATACATGCAAGTGTACCTGCATTTATACCTACTGAACTCTATCTATATTGGATGGAAAGAGCTGGCTTCTAACATTAACTAAACATAAAGCTTCCCAAGAAAAAAAAAGGCTTTTTTTTTGACCTTTCTCCTAAGAGCATCTTTTGGAAGCAGATGGGATTACTCAAACAAGCAGGGGCTGTTTGTTTTCATCATCAATTTGAGGCCACAGCCCTTGATACAATGCAGTTTTGCAATGCACCACCAAGAATGTCACATGTAAAACCCTCCTCTGTTTTGGCATTCAGTGTGAGACAACAGCTGTGCAGAATATTCAAAGCAAGAAGCCTTTGAAGTTTTCACATTTTGTTTCACTCCATCAAGCCAGTTTACAAAACAAATATAAATCCCAGGGGACTTTGCTCCATACTGGGACAGGTTTGGAGAGGTGCTGTTGTTCTACCATAACTCAGGGTAGACCAAAGGCACCAAGGACTGCACTGTTCTCACTGAACTTCGGGAAATGTTGTAAACAGTGATGCAAAATCCTCTGGTATGAGAAAATAGCAAAATAAAGGATTTGCAGGCCACAGAGAGATCTGCAATGAAACTAGAATCTTGCACCTCATATTTGCAACAAGTAATTGATGTTGGAACCTCTCTCAGCTGGTGTTTTCTTTAATAACAACATGTTCAATGCCAGAGGAACCTATACAGTCTGGTGCGTTTTGTTTTCGAGAACCAGCACATCCCGTTGGATTTAGTTTGGGCCTCGTTCTACAAGTGTTCTTGGATTAATCACTGTATTAGAATTATTGGGATTTGGAGTCATCTTTGTACTCTACCTAGGGCAAGTCATATAGAATTTCAAGAAACATCTTTGTTGTTGAAAGATGTTGTCGAAAGATGTTGAAACATCTTGAGGACTTTGAGTTCCTCAGCTGTAATTTGGATCCTTTCTTTACCCTGATCTTGTTCTTTCTTGCCTATTTGGACGCTGGGTTTCTAAGGTTTCTTTCTATGTTGGCATACAGCCCCCAGCTGACCTTGAAGTCCACTGAGATGTTCAGGATTCGTACCTTTTTCCTCTATCTCTAACGTGAAACTATACTCCCACTTGAGTCAATCCATTAGGCCTCTCCTGGCTATTTCCAGAAAAGATTTTTCCACCATTAGGATGATGATAAATTCTGACTTCTTAAACTTTCCTTTAGCACATTTAAGAATTGTCCAGGAGGGTTTTCTAGGTGAGGGGCTGATTTTCAAACATGCCTCTGACATAAATGGTCAACTATGCATTGCATAGCATGCACCCATGCTAATAAGGTCTTATGGTCTGAGAGCACTAATGGAATAGAGAGATATCCCAGTTGGTTGAAGGTGAGCAGCAATATGGTTTTTGTTTCTCTTCTTTTTTTTATCTATTATCTCACCTACAAAAATCAAGAGAAAATGACTCTTTTATGCTCTTGCATGGATATGAGTCACTTCAGGTTAGAGTGCTGATTTTTCCTGATTTTAGTCCCCAGTGTTTCTCAAGCTTCACGATATTCCCCTTTTAATCAACTGCACATTACTTTCCCTTCTGTTTCCTGTTTTATTGCCCACCCTCACAGATAACTTCCTCTGCCATCCATTTCCAGAGGAACCAGATTTATTCAGATTCAGATTTATTGTCTGGAAATTCTCCATGTGTCCTGTGGGAAAAACATGCCATGATGCAAATTGATACAAACTGGGAATCATCTCGGCAGCCAGTCTTAAAATAATGCTTTAATGGCCCCAGCATCTATCCCAAACCTCATGGTGTCCATTTTGAGGAACTCTAGGTATAATAACATGAAGCACAATGAGTCCTACACCATCCCCTCCAGATCCACTTCTCTCTCATGCTTGGGCACAAATCCTTGAGATGCAGCCACACACCATCCCTATTGCAACTACAGATACAACTTACATAGGACAGTTAAGCTGGGAAAGCCAACTTAGTTGGCAGAGATGCTTTGCACACAAATTGGCTGTTTCCAAGTATGGCCATGGAGCCATAGCATCATAGTTGCATCTATATTAGTATGTTAAACCAAACAAGGCTCTAGACACAGTCACTGTGGCTCATCTGGTCACACTGTTATAGTGTTAGATTGCTCCTTGGCAAGCTCCTGATGAGGCCACTCAGCATCCAGACTTTTGGGAGTCAGTACAGACCTTGGCCATTCCCAACAGGCAATAAGGAACCTACTTTGGAGGGTAAGGGAGTATGATAGTGTGAACACAGCCAGATGATGCCAGCTAGTTTTAGGGCCAAAGAAAAGCTCTTGACACTAATTAGTACAGAAGACTGAAAGAACTCATGACATTTTGCAGAGCATTTAGCATATTTGACAGTATTAATAATATTGGGTTGTTCTCTCTCTCTCTCTTTTTTATTTATTTTTATGAGCTGAAATTTAAAATTGAACTATCTTGCTTGGACCTGATCTATAAGCCAGCCAGACATGTGACAGACCCCCTAGTAGCATTTGGTAAGTTCTTAATAGAAGTGGTGAAGATGTAGTGGTATGGGTTAAGAAAAGGGGTGATTGGTACTGCCTGTAAAAAACCCAGCATCTCAGCATCTTAACTGTGTTGTAACCTGGGCAGGCCAGATTAGGGCTGGCCAGAGATGACAACACATCCTGTAGTCCCACTCCAGATTGCAATGCAGATGACAGCATAGGACAGACTATTTCTGCAGGGGCATTCAGCAGACTCTGGACTTAAGTTTGATCTGGTAAAGTCGGTGAAAAAGTGTCTTCCCTGGTTTAAGGTCAGGTCTATCTTCTCCTGTGAGAGTGAAGAAGTTAATACAGGTTAAGCCCCTCTCACCCTGATGTCTTTAAGCATCAATACATTTCAATGATTCTGGATTGCAAGAAAACAGTTTCACTGAAGCCTAACACCTTCTGATATTCTCTTTATTAAAGGCCAGGGCTAATGGAAGGTAGAGCTCAAGAGCATGGAAGGAATGTACAATAAGCAGGTCTCTCTCCAGCATAACTCAGAGCTCATCAGCTTTTGCTTCAGGGTTATCATTGCCTAGAGGCACAAGGTATTTCACTCCTTTTTGTGCAGATACCAAATTAAACAAAAAGATCTCTTTCTTGCAGATCATAAACTTGTAAGAAATTAAAGGGAACTAGAGCAAATGCCTTTCTGCTGAACTGGTAAAATTAATCCCGTTTGTAATTTTACTAGCATCTGGACACATTCATCAGTGCAGACTAAGCCTGCCTTTTGCAAGAAGCAAAACAGATATGTTCCCCTTTCATATGTGCTTAAAGCAAGAAACACTGCTTAGTGTTTCCCCTTTTTCTATCTTTTCTGTCTGAAAGAACTGTTCCAAGCATTAACTGCACGCTTCCATATGCATATAAAGATGCAAGTGAACATTTATTTCTATGCCAAAGGTATCAACAGACCATTCAGTGACAACACTCCAGATATGCATGGACCACATACAGTACTTGACACAGCCTACTATGCCATCTAAAGCAGGAACCTATAAGGGCATTAGAGATCAAACTATTCCTGCCTTTGCACTCTGTAGCCACAACACTGCAGCCAGGGTAACTCCAGTTACCTTTCTGCTGGACAAGAAAGATTTCACACCATAGAAAGCTTATGGACATTTTAATGCATTCATTCTCTATGAACATGTGATAAGTGCTAGCTGGAACACACAGAGAAGAATCTCTTGTACAGTAACATTATTTGCTGGGAAGACCACCTGGAGCTACAGAAGAAGGAAGGAAGCTTCATTGCTGGCTTAAAAGATATTGCAAATGTTTGGGTTCACCTGGTATCATTTGGGGTGACAGCAGTTTCATGTGCAGCAATATGTGTGCACACTAATCAACAGCTCAGAGCTTACAAGCTCATGAAGGACAACATATGAGTAGTATAAAATTTAGCATTTTTATATGCAAGTACCAGCCAAGGAGATAGAAATGTAACCTCTGGGCGACTGAATTTCATTTTTTGCTAGACCAGCCTTTTTTTTTTTTTTCAATGGATCAACAAACCAGAATCACTCCCACAGCTGTCCTCACGTGCCCATTCTCTGCCTTTTCTACAGTTATCCAAAGTTTCCATGTTCAGCAGCTCTCAACCTAAGCTGCTAGTGCCCATGGAGAACCTTTTCTATTTACCTGCAGCTGATAATGTCTTGCTTCCCTTGCCAAGCCCATCTGGGACATATGTAACTAGCCAAACCACCTTCCACTTTCCTGCAGTGACAGGTAAAATCATTTATTTTTTGCCTCAGTGAATGTGCCCAGATTGAACACACCTGCTGCCCTCCAGTTCACCTTCCCTTCACAAGACCCACCTCATTACTTAAGAAGTTAAGCAGCTGTATTTGTGAAAAAGAGGTCTAGGGTGGTTTATATGAGGTGCTTTGACTCCCAGCAAAAGTGCAATAAGGCGGTGTTGAGGATACTCACAAGAGGTTCTTCAGATGGTTAGGAAGCCAGAGTCATTATTGCCTTTATAGAAGATAAGGATTGCAAAGCCCAATCCTGAGGGGAAAGCTCTGCTGTGGATTCAGTGGAAGCTAAATCAGAGGTATGATGAAGCAGTAGCTTCTCTCTCGTGCCTGTCTTCCTGCAGTAATACTCCCTGCAGATGAAAAAGTTCAGAGGAAAGTAATGTTAGGATTGCTAAAGGGCTTTTGCAAAACAAAAAATATTGGATTGAATTTTCTGCTCAGTTTCCTCACTGTCATGCAATAATGGAGTAAAGAACTCCAATGATTTTGTTTAAAATAATGAGAAGCATTGACTTTGAGCAATTCTGTCATAAAATTTGTGGTCTGCTTTTCCCCCCGCATGAGCAGTTTGTGATAGTAGATATAATTTATTGTAGCAAACCACTAGCATTGATGCATTAATCAAGAGAAACAAGTGGCCTCCCTTTGAAATCTCCTGCCCGCCTAGAGAGAGTAATGGGGTTATAAATAGAGAAAGAACAAATATTGACTCTATGAAATGTAAAGGTAGCTCTGAGTTCTCCCAACAGTCTTCAGATTATATTTGCTTTTCAAGATGAATGTGTAATTTTTCACAAGCAGTCCTGTGGGGTTTTTTTTGTTTGTTTGTTTGTTTTTTTAATCTACCTAAGGAGAATGACATGGGCTTTCATCTCAGTGCTCTCCTTAGGTTCTCAAGAAGTTCCTGGTTGGTTTTGAAGGAAAGATTCTGAGATTTCTGGAATGAGGTACATGTTCCCAAGCTAAGTTCTAAGATCTTTCAGACTGAGGTAAGTGCTGAAGGAACTGCCTGCATTAGTCAACAAGTTATCTGTTAGATGGTGATTCTGGTGAGATGCTTTGGGAGAATGTGTGGTAAGCCAGGAAAAAAGACACCTCTTGACCTTCAGATCCAGAGAAGACTCAAGGGGACCCAACAATTTACTGATGGAAAGGCCTCAAGGGACATTTATTGTACCTAATCTTGGTTTGTCACACATTCTGCTCCCCTCTCCAAACTCACAACATCTCACACTGTTAGCTGTGTCCTACACATCTAGTTTACTAAAACCTGCTTGAGATTCATTTCAATGATAGATTCAAATTAAATAATTCAAATTAAAAATGTTCTGCACAATCAGAAAACTTAGACTGTTGTGCTTCACAAATCCTGACCTAAGTCAGGATGCTGCAGTCCCTTCTATAACCTTAAGAGTGCCAGGCATCCCGTAGGGAGCTCAGTACCCACTGGAGACACAATTTATGGCCAAAACACTATGAGAAGCTGCAAAACAAATCACATCTTAAACTCTCAATGGTGTGAAAATAACAGGGGTTCCAAAGGAAATTTAGTACCCTTTTGATTCTGAATATAGGGCCAGTATCCACTAATTGTAGCACTAGCAAAACTGCCAACAGACCAGTTCATATTTCATGTATCACCTGTACTCTGATAGAAATCATTGGCACCTGTCTTCTTCTCTCATTAAGGTTATATAATAGCAATTTATCCTTCAGGGCTGGAATGCGGAAAAGGAAAAATGAAGTGGAAGAAAATAGGTGTACAGGAATGTGCTGGTGATGTGCCACAAAATCCATGCCCATTGCCGAAAGCGCTCCAGGAGCCCAAGGCAAAGGTGAGCACGTGGAATCGCATGTGAAGGGCAGGACACACAGTTGGTCTGGCAGGGACAACCACCGGTGATTCCACCAGGACTTAGCTCCAGAACGACCGCAGCCCAGGGATGTTGTGACAGAACGAGATGGGCATTTTCCAGTCCGTGACCTCTCCAAGCCCCGTGCTAGGATGCTTTGTGCAAAGAACAGCTCTCCCTCTCCTCTCTACTTGCTCTACAATAATGTGAAAAATGGAAATGTGGCTGTTTGATGTCTGTATTAATGAACAGCCCAGGAAAGAGTAGATTTTAGGAAAACTAGGGCAAAAGCAGGCTCCGAGGCACTTCCCTCAGGAAGACATCACTGTGCAAGCCAGGAAGACATCACTGTGCAAGCCAGGAAGACTCCCCACGCCATGGAGTCTACTCTGTGCTTCCAGCTACCTCGCCGGGGCCTGCTCAGGAAACACTCAGAAGAAAAGAACCAGACAGCAGCACCTCCTGGCAATAAGGGCCCATTGAAAGCCTGAGTGATTTACTTTGTAGACTTTCCTCCTCCCAGCCTGACTTTTGGGTGATTCCTTGAGGAGCAGGGCTCACCTGCAGGCTCCGCGCCTGCTGTTACGATGGTTTGAACCAGCAAAGCGCAGACCAGAGGAAGAGAGATGGGTCTGTGCCAGACTCTTAGGTAACCGCCAGGGAAGGAGCCTCGCAGCTGAGGTAACACATTTCAAAGTATAATTTTCAAAAGGAGTTATCAAAAGCAATGTTTCCACTTTCAAATCCAACTGAAACCAAAGCGTGCCAAATCCTGACGTTTGTACTGAGCAGGTGCTCATTCCCATTTCTGAAGGAAATGACCTCGGTGTTTTCTGCATCCCCAGAGAGGAGGAGCTGAGGAAGGCCCTCAGGATTCCCCATTTCTTTTGGAATCTGATCTCTAAGGACACCCAACTGCCTCTCCTCAACCCCAAACACACAACATGGCACATCCACAGAGGAGGTCAGCCCTGCATAGGTGTCTCCTTCTAAACAAATGCACAATAGCAGTAATAGCAGGTGTTACTGCCTTTTACTCTGTTTCCACCAAAAAGGTATCCAAGTTCCCCCAGGCAACATGAAAATTCATTGCCTTCTTCACACCCCTCTGACACTTACCAGACAGCCCTGTTGGGGTGCTGTGATACAGTCCTGAGTCGTTAGAAGAAATTTGGGAATCTGTGACTTGAGAGTGCAATACAGCATGTTTCTAGTTTCTAGTAGGTACTAGAGGCTACTGACAGCCTCCATCCTGGTGTGGCAAGGATTGATGTTCTCACCTACACTGAGACCAAAGTACCACATCCCCAGCCTCACAGTGACATGAGGTAGTAAATCTGCAGAGCACATTTTAGATGCAGGCCAATTGGCCAGCTCAAGCAGCTGCCCGTGTTCATACAATCTGGGTAATAACCCTGCCCTAGTGCTTGTAACAAGCTTTGGTGTTCCTTCATTTGAGATCAACGTCAGACAAATCCAGCAAGATACGTTTGAGTCCTCAAGTAGCTGTCATGAGCTTATTGTGGATTAGCCCTGGCAGAGCTTGTCAAGAAGTGCATTTCCCTTCCCCATCTACCCCAGAGCACTGTAGTGTGAGGAGGTCACAGTCCTTCAGATATGTGTGATTACAACAAAGTTGAGCTAAAGCCCAAGCAACAAAAACAACCTGCTCCAAGACACAGAGAAAGAGGACAGCAAGACACAGGCCAGCTCTCGTATCACAAGTCAGTCTTAAACATCAGCCTTTTTCCTCTGACAAGTAGTACCATCATTTGGGGAAATCATTAGCATGGAAGTATGTATCTATTTAGGTCCAAGATGGATTAGATTCATCAGTGGTCTCAGAGTGAATATGTTGACAAACATCTGGAGAACATTCAACAATGAGGCAGGCTGTTCACCAAAATGCACACCCCATGCCAAGATGTGCTTGTAGAGACGGAGAACCTGAAAAAATACCTAAGGAAACAGTTTTCTGCAGGTCAAGCTCAGTCTGTAAGTACAGATGCATTGGTGTTCCTTAAATATAGAGGGTTGGAGTTCTCCTGATGGGATATGGGCTAATTCAGACATGTAAAACAGCGTTGTCTTGATGCCAGGGTGCCAGAACAGAGCAACTAGGTGCAGGGGCTGGGTGCTGGTCCCCAAAGGTCTCCTCAGGTGAGGGTCAATTACAACGGCCTGGGAATCCCCAACGGGATGCAGTTCCAGTCTGCAAGTTGATCTTGCTGAGGTGCAGTCAGCTAAGAATCATAGAATCATAGAATCATAGAATCATAGAATGCCCAAGGTTGGAAGGGACCTCAGAGGTCATCGAGTCCAA
>JAVCKT010024018.1:23934-37102 GCA_032273925.1 Rhynchotus rufescens
GAGTGGGAATGAAAAAAAAAAAAGTACTTTTGGGTGGAAAACAAAACAAAAAAATCCAAAACATAAATCTGAATCTTTGTGGCCCAATGAAGTATATTTCAGTGTTTCATATAATGCCTTTTTTTTATTTTAAAGTATCTTGCTATGGCTTCAAAACTTTATTAAGGCACTCAAGTCTATTTCTTTTTAAGGAGTATTAGACATTCCCATGATCAGCTGGGTTGTAATGCTGGTATCCAGACTGCTGGATTATGTAGCTACTGTTGAAGATGAAGCAGCCACAGCCAAGAAGCCTTTGAATGGAAAAGAGAGGGAACGATTTCTAACAGGTATGTACTGTTTGTTTTTAGTTACATATCAAAACTTGGTTTTGTGAGTATAGATTTTTACAGCAGTTGAAATATATTTAAAATACAGTATTTTCAATTCATTTAAAATTGGATTTTAGGAATAGGTGTTTTGATCATTTCATTTGCACTCAGACGCCTGCTTCTCTATCTTCTGTTTCACTCAGAAACACGATATAGGTAGATAGGTTTGTGTGTGTGTGTGTGGTTTGTTTAAACACTTGTATCGATTTTTCTCTTTTTTTTCAAGTGATAGATTAAGAACTTGACTTTATTTTCTAAAATATTATATGCTGTTATTAGGACTTGAGAGACTATCTTTAAGTCTGATTTTTTCATTGTTAATACTTAAGTGGACCAACTTTTCTTCAAATAGCTTACCTAAAAATGAAAAGCTTTTGAAATGAAAGCTCTGAAAGATTTCCCATTATGGAGACTGCTCAGGTAATTTTAGCTAAGGCAGTCTCACTCATATATCATTAGAAGAATGAAAATGGATAATACCACTGCTTTTTAAAATTCTTAAAGAGTGTAACCATTAGTCATGACAGTTACATGACACTATAACGCAATTATTTTGTTCATTTCTTCAGTGTTTAGTGTATATAGATTTTAACTATTATTAAATTGTAAATATATTTATTTTCTCAAAAGTTAGGTGAGACTTAGGTTGAATTAATATCTACTTTTTTTCTCTATTTTCATTAGGAAACCAGTGGAGTTTTATTAATAACAGCCTTCACACGCAGAGTTTGAGCAGATCTACTAAAGGCAACAGTAGCCTAGATAGACTATATTCCAGAAAGATCAGAAAACAGCTTGTTCATCATAAACAGGTGACTTTAAGCGTAATACTTGCTGTTTTCACAGGAGACACTTTATATCTTATTTTTTGGAGGAAAAAGAGCTTTGGCTTTGGGACTCTCCATAATCTTGCTTTTGCATAGGTCTGGTTCTGTAGCTAAAGGCCACCTCTCTTTTTTGACATTTGCCTCAAAAGGGGCATGGGATCTGCTGGAAGAACAAATCATGGCATGTACTGTTACTCTCTGAAGCCCATATTTGATAATGTGTTTTCTAGATAAATTTGAGTAGATTTGAGTGCCAGCTCAGAGATTGTGTAGAGCAATCTCTGTGCACAGAGAGTACAGAAATTTAACTGTTTATAATTCTTAAGATATTATTTAGAAATAAAAATTTATTACCATACTGGTTTTATGACCCTGGTCTCATTATGTTCTGAATTTGTTTTAAAATTCTGGTGGTTTTTATTTGTTTTTTTTTTTAAACATCATCCATTTTGGGTCTACCAGTGGTCCCTCTGTAAAAGTTATTTATAAGCTATATTAGAAGAGTTCAAGGTGCAGTTTGAAGATTACTTACATGTATAAACACTTATCCTTTTAACATCTTATTGCTTAAATTTTCATGTTTTCCTATTAACATTTTCTTTTAGCAACTTAACTTATTAAAAGCAAAGCAGAAGGCTTTGGTGGAACAGATGGAAAAAGAGAAAATACAAAGCAACAAAGGATCATCATATAAACTTTTAGTAGAACAGGCAAAACTAAAGCAGGCTACTTCAAAGGTATGATGCTCTGAAACTCTAACTGACTTCTTGCCCTTCGTGTGAAAACACCTGTTCCTGCAAAGTCACTTTTGTCTTAGGTTGATCTTATTTTTAAAAAGTGTTTCATCTCGGCTGTTATCAAGAATATTTTGTTTGCTGAATACAGCCACAATTTGGAAATGTCTTGCACTGGGAAAAATAGATCATCTTCTATAGAGACTTTAGATTTGATCCTAGCCAAAATCACTAGCAATCCAGTATGTTTGGGAATGTGAGCCATATATGTAAACTTTTAGGTAACATATACAGATAAAAAGTGTGAAATAGTATTTTAGATAGCTGAGTTCTATGCATGAAATTCTTCTGGAGGCTGTCCTTTCTGGGGAGCCACAAATAGGTTATCATAGAAGGCTCTCTCCCCAGATCAGTAAATGCTGCTTCTGAGAATACTTTCTGAGCTTGCCCAGGAGCTTCTAAAGAACACATGGCTTTCTAAAGAACACACATCACATAAATTATGGCATCTCGTAGTAGTCATACAAGTTACTTACGTAGTAAGTCCCAGATACTGAGGGTGGATATGCTGATACAAGCATGATTTTGGTTATGAAACAAGAGTTTGAGATTTAGGGGTCACTGGAGATGGCAACATGGACTTTGCAGGGAACATATAACAATGTAATTCCTTTTAACTATCAGATTTGAGTATCACTTTGAATATTTACTGTGTGATTCCAGAAGTAATGCGGTCTGTCAGGGGAACTGGAAGTAGGACTGCAGAAGCAGACTGTAGAATATTGGATCTTCAGGGCATTCTGAACAGAAATTTTATACCACCTTGCAATGAATTTGCCACTCCCCTCCCCAAAGGGTTAAACACAGCATACTTTGTAAGCCCTATATTTACACTAACTCTGCTTGTCATGAGCTATTCTTTCCTTTCTTCTGCTCTATTGCAATGGATATTTATCAGTGCCCCTCTTAAAACATCTTTTAATGACTCACTGGCTGAAATATGCTGTCAAGTTAAGCTACATAAGTTTCACTTCACAGCAGCCATGTTGCATTGAGAAAAGCATGTTAAGCTAGAGTCTTCCACTTGAAACATCTTACCTGCTAGCCATGGTTTTACTGTACACTTGATAAATTGCATTCATACAGATTTTACTACTTCACCTACTAATCACTTTCTGTTGTTATAAGCAGGGAGTAACTTAAAACATTTGTTGCTTTTAGGAAAAAGCTGAAACACTTGTCTTGGTAAATTGCTCTTTTTGAGGTGCCTACTTAAGTGTCCAGTACTTAAGTGAGGGGCATTTATGTTATCTAATCTTAGACTAACTGTGTAATTGATCCAATGAACTGAACTGCTAAATGAGTGCCCTTGGGGTAGAGGTTTGAAAGCACCTGCTTTTCCCCACTGGATTTGTAGACCATATGTGTAGAAGGTGGTAGCTCAGAGCTTGGGGTTTCAGAACAGCTCAGTTTGTAGTGGCTGATGGCCACTTTATGCTTTGTAAGCGTTAAGGATTATAGCTCTAGAGTATCAATTACTGTGGCATATAGTAATGATTCTGAAGATTAAGCTTGACTTGAAGTTGTCTGCCTAAGGGTATAAAAGAACTTTTCCTTGAAGACTTCGATTTGAGAAAGTGCTGATGATTGCTAAGAAGTCAGCATCCTTTTAAGGCTAAATTTCTATTTTAGCTATTTCTCTATGTGGTTGGATTCATGGTAGCCCTCACTCTATATGTGAGTCTGGAAATATGAAGAAAATCCTAAAATGTGCATTCTTTTAATATGTTTTATGACAGACAAAGGCTTTATTGGCATTTGTTTAGAGGAACAGAATAACTTTGGTTATGATGCTGTCACTTGCCATGCCATGCTAAACCAAATTTATTCCAGTAAAAAAATTAATTGTATTCCAGACTCTCATGTGCTCCTAGACTCTACTCTCCTTTTGAAAGGTTTGTGGCTATTGTTGTAGCCTCGCATTTTCACTACAGCAGAGTCCAGTGCTTCTTTTTCCTCTGTGTAACCATTAATTTAATCATTTTTACAGCACTTCAAGGACCTAATACGCTTACGACGGACTGCAGAATGGCCTCGTTCTACCTTAGATACAGAAGTATCAGCAGCAAAAGAAACCCCAGATATCGAACCACTTCCATTTACGCTGGCACATGAACGTTGTATTTCTGTAGTGCAGAAGCTAGCACTGTTTCTCTTGTCTATGGACTTCACTTGTCATGCAGATTTACTTCTGTTTGTTTGTAAGGTAAACAAAACGGGAAGCATCTCTGCTTGCAATAGAGACCACATAAAATTAGCTTTCTGGCTGATTGTTGCTTATGTGGGAGCATTAGCATTTTCAGTGACTTTTAGTGATACTACGTTTTCTGATTTGTCAGGTCTTTGGTAATTTGTAATGATATCATTGTTTCAAAATAGTCTAGAAAAAGGTAGGTTTTCAGAAGGTTCTCATGTAAGGATGTTTGTACTAAAATTACTGACATTAGTAAATTCTTTGGATTTTCATTTTCAAAAAGCTGATTTAGCCTTAAATCAGAAAACTGAAGTGGAATTTTGAAGTCTAAATGCTATTAGAGAGGTTTTTCTGAATGCAGATTTCAGATTCTGGCTTGTTTCTCCCATCTTCATCCTCAAGAAAAAAGACTTAAGAACCAAAGCTGTCGTTTCTATCTCCTCCTGTCTTTTACAATATAAAGCATACAGGAATTTAGACCTTCTATAAGGTGAAAAACGAAGATTTAGTTGGAATACCAAGTAACAGGCTGGAGGTTGCAGAATGAATTTCATGCTGAAAAAGCTTAAGGAACTTTAAAAGAAAAAAAATGAAAGGAGATTTTATAGCTCGCACCTTTAGAAAAATACTTTCTTGGGGAATGTAAGGGGAGGATGAGGTTGGCTGGGTAAGTAAAAATCAGATCTGATTTCCAGCTTTTTTTCATAAGAACCTTTACAGTGGTTCAAAATGAAACACTTTTCAGCCTCTCAGCAAATCCTACTGCTGTGAACTCTTCTGTTTTCAAATTGGAGATCTCTGCAGATAATTATTGAGCCTGAACTCCAATTTATAGCTGACCTGACAAAAGTTACGTTGTTACATCAAAGCAAGAAAAAGTGTCAAGATTATAAAATATTCAAATGTGCTATGACCGCACGGGTTAAATATTGCATGTAGACAAGGAATGGTGCTGAAGAGACTTGAAGTTCCGCCCAACTCTATCATTTTTGATGGCTGTTGTTGGTAATCCTGTTCAGTATTCTTAACTGATATATTTTTGCCCATCGCTCTTTATCAAGAAGAACTTGGAATCAATATCTCAAATTAGATAAGCGCTATCTATTTTTGCATGAAGATGATCCATGACCTTAATATGGATGGTCAATTCTAACAATGTTGATTCAACTCTGAAATGTAAGAAATGGAGTAGTGCCCCAGTTACATTTTTCATTCCAAAACTGCCCAATTTTTGAAGGTTGCAGGAAAGGACAAAGTATTCTTGTAGCATTATGTTTCTCTAAAAACATTCCTAAGGTTAGTAAGGCATTTTTAAAAAAGGACACATGTAACTAAACAATGTGAGAGAAGAGAGTGAAGTGCCAGAGATGATGGACCATGAAGTAAGTTACTGATGGACAGTGAAAAGTCCCCAGCGGTAAAGCAGAGAGGTGAATTTCATAGATGAAATGTGGGACTACAGTTGGCCCCTTTTCAGGAAAGCTGATGCTTGGATATCTTGTGGGTTTGTTTTTTTTTTTTTTTTCCCTTTTTGGGTAATGTAGCATCATTTCATATCTCTGCTTGAAGTAATTCTTGGAGAAGATCTCAATATAATATATATTTCTACTTTTTTCTAGGTACTTGCTAGAATTGCAAATGCTACAAGGCCAACAATACATTTGTGTGAGATTGTGAATGAAACTCAGCTGGAAAGACTCTTGTTGCTTCTGGTTGGGACTGACTTTAACAGAGGAGACATCTCTTGGGGAGGAGCATGGGCTCAGTATTCTCTGACGTGCATGCTGCAGGATATTTTAGCAGGTTTGTTTGAAGTTTGTGTTTTTCACAGTGTGTAGTAAACTAGAAACTTATTTTTTACGATTATGCGTAAGTCTAATGCTCTGATTAAGCTGGTAAGCAAGCTCTTTGATTATCAGTGAAGACTGAATTAGCAATGCATGCATGTGAAAGAGTATTCTAGCTCTGTAATAATGCAATAGACCTTGTTTATCTAGAATTTACTCAGAGCTCCTTCCTTTGAAGAAGTATCTTTTAAAGAATAGTTGCGCAGAGGAAAACAGGCAATTGGCCCAGACCCTGGGACATTGATTTGAAAATAGAATACAAGTAATGGAGTTATCTGCTTAATGTAGGAGAGTTGTTGGCCCCTATTGCAGCTGAAGTTATGGAAGAAAGTGCTTTGGGCGAAGATACTGGAGCTTCAGCTGTGGATTCTGATGATTCTCTCCAGCAACCAACAGTTCAGTTAGTGGAGACCATAGATGAGCCATTGACACATGACATTACAGGTAAACATTTTAATCTGTAGTGTATTTCAAATTGAAAGTTGCTGTTTTGTTACTCTGAAATAGTGTTTATATGCTTAAGTCATTTTCAGGTATTTTTTAACAGTGTATGTGATGGAAAAGGTTTCTATGTATAGGCATGCACACACTTAGTAAGGTGATCTGAAGACTTTTTTTAAGGATTCCACTATCATATGCACATTGCTCCATGTGTTGTGCATAGCTGGAGTTCTGATGTTTTATCACGTATTTTTTAAATTTGAAAATAAGTAATACAGACAGGTCAATTAATATTTCAGCCATCAGAATGACAAGTTTTCAGTTTGTTTTTAATCTAGTATTTGCCAAAGTGGACTCAGCTTGACAACAGCTTGTACTTCAGTTTTTTCATCGAGTTCTCTTGACAAGCAAGCATAGAATTTAGGTTTAGTTCTAACATGATACTAATTCAGGAACCAATATTGTTACAGTGAGGGGCAACTTACTGATTTAGAATAATATAAGCACAGTATTTAATAATCCTAATACCTGTACATGGAAGAAATGTTTGTTTTGAAAGCTTGTTTCAATTTCATTTCAATAAAAGCTTAAGTTTGCTTTAGTACTACTTATGCTTTACCAACTGAATACATGTTAAAAGTAGAATTGTATTTGATTTTGCTTTATGTTAATTTGTTTCTGAAAACATGGACAAACTATAAGCAGTCTTTCAATGTAGTTTACATGCTATCATTAAAATGGTATGGTTTTCTGATTTAAAATATTTTTTAAACTTTTTTAGAAGTTTGAAGAAGTCAAATTTAATAACATTCATTAACTTTTTTTGAAGAGCCGTAAATAATAAAATAATTAATTACCGAATAAGTACATGATATTAACTCTTTTTTATAATTTATACTTGACAGTATTAAAGCTGTTTTAATCATTCAAAGGTGCTCCACCTCTTTCATCTTTGGAAAAAGATAAAGACATTGACCTGGAATTACTGCAAGACCTCATGGAAGTTGATATTGATCCTTTGGATATTGATTTGGAAAAAGATCCCCTTGCAGCCAAAGTCTTCAAGGTAAAGTGCACATAATTTTTAAGGATAACCTTTACGTGTGAAACCTTTTTATTTTCAAATTTAACTTGTGATATTCTATATCAATAGACCCACTTCCAGTTTTATGTAAAGGTTTTATGCACAAGATCATGAAAGAGCATCAGTTATTCAGCTCTCTTTTGCAAAGTCCATTACCCAAGTCCCTGAGCCTCACTCAGGCCTCAAGATACTTTAATAGTACAATGACATTAATAACATAGTATTCTGTTTTCTTGAGCAACTTCTCAAAATGTCTGTGTAATACTCCGCTTCCTAATTCATTCTATGGTAAAAATGTATAAATAAGTTGCCAGATTTTGAAAATCACTAAGCAGTCAGTGGATTATACAGCAACTAAAAGGAAACAAAAACGGAAACAATTTTCTAAAGCTGTTGGATCCAGTCTTCTTGTTTTAATATTTGTAGCTATGTGTTCTGTTAGTCAAATTGTATTCTTTTATTAGGCAGCCTGAAAAGTTGTTCAGTATTTTGTTATTGCTTATTTTTGTTTTTGTGTTTGTTTTTTAAGCCTATAAGCAGCACCTGGTATGATTACTGGGGTGCTGATTATGGTACGTACAATTACAACCCTTACAATGGAGGAGTTGGAATTCCTGTTGCAAAACCACCAGTAGCAACAGAGAAGAATGGATCTCAAACTGTGAGCGTATCAGTCTCCCAAGGTGAGCAGTGCAGTAGAGCTCTATTTCAGGGCATCTTTTTTTATGGTGCTGCAGTCCACGCATCAGTGTTATCAAATCAATGTTTACTACCTCTGTGGCATTAAGTGGAAAGAATTGCATTTTATATGTGCCACAGTCCTGTGATAAGCAGGAAATTGTTACGTGAGGTTTATTTTTAAAATTGAGTCTAAGATAGCAGTTTTTTTTCCTTTTCTAATGCTTTTGAACCACCCCCACACACACATAGTCAGTTTTAAAACATTCCTGTTTTATAGGTTATTACAAAGTTTAGAAGCTCTTACTGGCTGATACTTTGTACAGTTACCTCTATGTTAAGGAACTAAGTGGCACGTGTAAAGTTTGGAGAGTGTTGTTGGAGAGTGTTGTTGAGTTGGGGAGACTGACCTCTTGCCACATTCTTCGTGTGAGAATTAGCTTTTAGTCCTTGATTGAGAGTTATTAGTCTTTTGGAGGGGGCAGAAAAGGCTTAAACATATGTACTTTAGACATGTAACATTTAAGTGACTACAAAAAAGTATCTATATGTGTGCTTCAAGAAAAATGCAATATTAAATTTAGTATTTTATTATATATTTCAAGCCTACAAGAATCTTATGTTCAAAGTGTCTGTGTTTTGTTTCTATTACACACAAGTGAATCTTCCTATTAGCCATACTAAGATTAATGGGGTTTGGTTTGTTTAGTATAGTATGGACAGTGTATCTGTATTATTTTCAAAAGAAATTACGAGTAAATAAATATATCTCTGTGCTAGAATTCAGTTTTATCCTGTTTGCTGCTTTGTATAGCTTTAGATGCACGTCTAGAAGTTGGACTTGAACAGCAGGCTGAGCTGATGCTGAAAATGATGTCCACCCTGGAGGCTGATTCCATCCTACAGGCGTTAACAAACACATCTCCTACATGTAATTATTTGTTGTCAAATTATTCTCTTCACATTATTTACCATGATACTTTGCAATTTGTACTATTTTTTTTTTCAGCTGCCAATAACAGCTTCCAAAAAGTGTATTTTACTACAACTTGATTGTGAGACTGAGCTTCACAAATACTTCTGGTGGTTACTGGTGATGAGGGGGGTTTAGTGATATCCTTCGACTTTATTCTCTAGAAGCTTGTCATTGACTCTGCCAGCTTTATTTCAATGGTTAAAAAAGATTGTCCAACTGCAGTATCAGAAAGACTAGACCAGAAATATGTGTTCTGTGAGAAGAGTGAAAATGTGTATCTATGGGCTCACTTTCCAAACAGTTTATGAAAAGATGGAGATGTTTGATATCAGTGTGCCTTTAAGAATATAGTAATCAATAGTGCAGCAGAACTGAACAGTCAGCTGAAGGTGTTTTCATACATTATAAAATACATTTATTTTGCCATAAATATAAAATCTAAATAAATAACTATGAATTTACTATTATAAACTTCTACAAAATAATCTATACATGGGGGATTTTGTGTTTTGGTTTGGTCCATTTTTTTCTAGTAACCCAGTCTCCCAGTGGAACAGATGACTCATTGCTGAGGGGGCTACATGCCGCAAACCAGAACACGCAGCTGATCGTGCAGTTGTCGTCCATACCTATGCTGAGTGCCTGCTTCAACAAACTCTTTTCCATGCTCCAAGTTCATCACGTTCAGGTAGAGACCTAGGAACTTTCAAATGCTTTGATATTATTACTCTCTAAAATCAGCTTCTGTGAATATGCATAATGTTGAAAGACTGTTAATCATTACAGTCACTGAGACATTCCAAAAGCTCAAATGCAACCGCTTAAGTTAAAGCAGTAAGGTGATGGTGTAGTTGTTTCTGAGCAAACTGTCTTTTTTTAAACAGAAATTGGAAGAGGAAAGCAACTTTGTGAGAGAATTTGAACTAGCTGAGAAGAAATGCATTAATGCATTACTAGAACACAGGAAAAGCATTTGCAAATTATGCTGAGCTTGACGTGAATGTTCTGTTTATCAGAAACTTCATACCCTGTGTCTTTGATTGCTGCAAGTGGAAATAGTAACAGCTGAAAAAGTCATTGAAGCTTTTTAAAATGAAAACAGGCAGATGAGAAACTTTTCTCAGTTTTAGGTTCTGGGAAAATACTTGCATTTGACCTAATAGTGTCTATCTGTTTTTTTTCTTCCTTTTGTTTTTCAGCTTGAATCCCTTTTACAGTTATGGCTCACATTAAGCCTGAATTCCAGTTCCTCTGGTAGTAAAGATAACGGCGCTGATATTTTCCTCTATAATGCTAATCGAATACCTGTAATTTCTTTGAACCAAGGTAAATATATGAAATTTGGGAAACTAATTTGCAGGAGGTGCAAGATAAGATTTTTGAAAATTCTCGCTTTTGGTTTAATAGTATTCTTGTTAAGATCAATAGCAGAATGACTTCTGTGCTCTTATTCAAGTCCTCTTGGAATTTTGTTTTCTTAACATTGAAGCTGTGGAGCTGGTATGTACTTGAGGCAGTTCCCTGAATGTGTTTTTGTTACTTAAACTGTAAAATTGGTAGTTTGTAATTCATCATTCTTTATTTCCAAGAAAAAGTTTCTTAAATATGCTTCTTAGTCTCAGGCAGACAGCCTTTGGATGCCCCTCTGGTAAATTTATTCTCCTATGAACAGACATCAGACTTTTATTATTATCTAAGGAGACAAATGACTGGGGAAGACTTTTACTTTTTGGCTTCAGTTTGCTAATCTAATACAAAGGCATATTTAGGAGGGACTTTTCTCATATAACAATTTATTTGCATCATTTTTTTCTGAGATAGCAAGATTTGGACATTGCAGAAAATTCTTCAGGTCATTTCCTCTGAAGTGCTGTTGAAGGTTTCTTTTCCTAATTTCCTGGGCCAATAATTGTAAAAGCAAAGTAAATATAACACTCACTATAAACTTCCTATTTTGACTGTAACACTCCAAAGATTAATGCTTGGACAAAACATGTTTTTTCTTGACAGCTTCTGTAACTAGTTTTCTATCAGTTCTGGCATGGTATCCTAATACCTTACTCCGGACATGGTGCCTGGTGCTTCACAGCTTAACTCTCATGACAAATATGCAGCTTAATGGTAAGTTGAGTTTTTTTGTTTGTTTGTTTGTTTGCATTAGCTGTTCTCGTGATCTACAAATGAGTGTTTATTCCCATCCCAAAGACTACCGTAATTTTCCCTTTCATAGGTAAGTACTTTGGCTCACCATAACTTTAGGCATTTTGGGGAGTGGGTTTCTTGAATTTCTTGTACCAAGGAAGCTGAAATCTTAGTGATAGAAGAAAAGGCCCTTACAAATAGGTTAGCAATGACTCCTAAATAAAGGATAAAAGGATAAATGAAGATCGTTACATTCCATGTAGGAGAAGGTGGGTATAAGCAAATCAACAGTGATATCTGGCTAAGAAAAAGTTTTCAGCTACCTTTGCTGTAAAGTAAATAGGTGTCAACTGTCAGACGTTTCTGATACTGCATTTAGTGGAGATCTCCTCCTGTGGCAAGAACTATTTAAACTTTATTCACATGCCCTTTTGTATGTGGGAAAAAAAGATGGTTAAAGCTAGAAGGAAGTGAGCTAAAAGCTGGCATGTAGAATTTGCTACCCCATGATGTTACGAGGAGATAGAGTGGGACTGTCAACTCCAGCGAAGATATAACATCTGCCTATATGAAGATGCAAAGTTTTCACGAAAAAATGCCCAATTTGGCTATTACAGTATATCCCTAACAAGTGAAGGGGTGTATAGTGTGTAGCTGGCAGGTTTTAAATAATGATGTCTTCAAATAAATACAAATTGAAAGACTGAAGTTGTGCACATGTCTGTTAATAAAAATACCAACACAGATCTTCTAAAAGCTGCAATGTATTAAAAAACAAATGAACAACAGTGTTAGTGACTGTGCTATTTCAATGGTTAAAGGCTTCATAGAGGAGAGAGCATTTCTAATTAATGCCTTTAATTCAAGGTTTCTGAAGAAAATGAAATACCTTCTGTCTTCAAAACTTTAAGAATGCAGGAAAATATGACAAAAATAATTTATTTTTTCAATTGCAAAAACAGTTTGATAAATTTGTATGCACACTTTAAAATACATGAGATTTTCAGTACTTTCAAACTCTAGTGTCGTCTAACTTGGAACTAGATTCCTATTTAAAGTTAATTGAAGGATAAAGTTACATGAAGCAAGGAAAAAGTTGTAGAAGTCAGTCATGAAAATATTGTGATTCAAATTATTGTGAAGCCTCTAAAGGCTTCTTGTTTTGATTAGTTATGTCAGCAAGAACTGAATATGATTTTAATTGCAGTTTGGCTTAAATTTCATGATAGATTATAAACTGAGAGGGGGGGAAAAAAGCCCTAATATATTAGATAAAACCAAGGGCTTAGGAAATTAGCATCCTTACAGATCTTAGTATCACTTTCATTTCTATTTTTTGCTTTGTGATGCCATGAAAAATAAGAAAGAAAGAAAAGAGAGGGGAAAAAAAAAACCCACTGAGGTTAGGGAAATATACGTTAGGTATTTTTACTTAAGTAAATTTTTAGAAGTGTAGATTCAGCAGAAAGAAGATTTGATCAGTTTGTCCAGCTTTGTGTTTCCGAGGAACATTCTGCAAGGGAAAACATCTCTTCTTCCGAAAAGTTCCATCTGTCTTTCACAGAAATTGGTGTGGGATGCTTTATTCTTTTATTTAACTTCAGGTATTACTGTTTTGTCGGTCTTAACCATACATAATCGTTTCACTATTGATAATGACATATCAGTGAGAAATAATATGAAACTGTACAATTTACAACGTATTCTTGTTGGAGATTAAAATAGCCACTGTAGTACAGTGTCTTACAAGTGAACAAAATTTTGGAACTAATTTTTTGTAAGATCTGTATTTTTAGGTCTATTGCGTACAGATA
>JAVCKT010024019.1:6877-26413 GCA_032273925.1 Rhynchotus rufescens
GCCTGTCTTCAAAGGGCCATCTTTAGTGGTGGGGCTGCTTTCAGAGCTGCCCTTTTGTCCCTGGAGAGGATCCTAGCAGTCCATTCCGGCTGTGCACTTGGAAGCAGGACGATGCAGGTTTAACAGATTTCTTATTTTCTGCTTGGTGATATTTTGTTTTATGTACATGCGGGTTTTATTGCAGCAAGCCTTTGCAACTTTAAAATATTTATATTTTTCTGTCCGCTTTCAGGAATCTCCCTCTGGCCGCCGCAAAGCGCTTGCCACCAGCAACATCAACATGAAGCAATACGCGAGCCCCATGCCGACACAGACGGATGTCAAGTTAAAATTCAAACCTTTGTCCAAGAAAGTGGTGTCCGCCACGCTGCAGTTCTCTCTATCTTGTATTTTCCTGAGGGAAGGAAAAGCCACGTAAGTGGGGTTTGGTTTTATTTTGTTTTTGACTAAGCAGCCAGCCTGCTTTGTGTTGCTTTTCAAAGAATTCCGTGGGTAAAGAGCTTTTTTGGTGTAGAATGGCAGAATCCAAGAGTCTCCTTCAGCATACCTATCATTCCTGCCATACTTAGTTTCTCAGTCTAAGTCTAATTAGAGTCTTGTGTTTTCCAGAGACAGGTAGTTGTCCTCCATCCCTGTAGATAAATAGGAGCAGCTCAGAAGTATCCACAGGTTTGAAAGCAGCCGGAGTGTACTCTGGAATGTATGTGTGGTTCATCCCAAAGTACCCTCGAGAGGTGTGGAGGGCAAGCAAACCTTTTCGTGTTGCCCAAAGAGCCCAAGGCAGCTGCAGAACAAGGGAGATGGGATCAGAGGCTAGGTTGGGATCAAAGGTGAGCTTGCTAGTTGATAGGGTTGCAGGTTGATTGCAAGACACTCTGTGCAAAGGGGTTGCACTTGCACTCCGATTGCTGCTCCCCTGTTTCACTCACCCCGTTCCGTCCCTGCCTTCAATCATCTTTTCAGGACAGAGGCACCGATGATTTTTCCACATCCGATCACCTCTCACCATTTCTGTCGGATTCAGGGTCTCAGATGTTGGCCCATTCTTTCCTGTTCCTATTGTCTGTCTCTGCATGTTGAGCAGTGGATGTAAGGATGGAAGAAGAGGGACATGAGGAAACTGTTGCCTTTTGCCTTGCTTTTCTCTTGCAAATGCTGACAGTCTAGTTTTAAATACTGCATTTGTAGGTATGGTTTAACATGGTGGAGCAGTTGGAAACGAGAAAGTCAGCATCCAATAACCTGTTAACTTTTGGGAAGCCGCCAACATCCAGTAAACAGCTGCACTGTTATGGGATGCTTGCTGAGACTGTAACTGGTAAAAGTTGGTCCATTTAGCACAAACCTTCTTTCGAAGGAAATCAATTGCATTCAAGGATACACTCCCACCTAAGAGTAGGGCTCTAATACTGCCCTGAACCAGGGATTGAAAAAAAAAGTGTTTGTGAAAGCACTGTTTTGTTGTATAGGTAACTTTGGGGAGGCAGAGAGTGTGCTATTAGCCAAAACAAAAGTGACAATTCAGGTGTGCGATGTGTGCACAGCCACAATGTGGGAAAACACGAGCTAGGTGAAGGCTGATGGGCGTCTATTCCAAGGAATCCTTCTCCCAGGGGAAGGACTTTAACACATACACGTTCTCCCGAGCACTATGAGCCATCCTGGCCACACGGTTAGAACCTGTTGCGTTCGACTCGCCTGATGCTGCTGCCTTCTCCTGTGGTTAAAGGGCTGATGTAATCTATTGATTATCAAAACAGGATGATGAGTCCTGGAGGAGACAGCATGAAAGGAAAAGTCTTTGCCACTTCCCGATAGTTACTTGTTCTGTAATTATTATTAATAGTTCTTATTTGTATTATAAAGCAATTGCTCTTCCCAAATGGCTGGGAGATCTGTGCTGATTATTGTGAACCCTAAGTGCAAGGTGAATTTCCCCTAATAATTCCTGGTTTTATTTTAAAGTATTTTGAAGTTTAATATTAATATTAAGATATTTTAAGATACTGAGTTTATTTCCCATGTTTATGTGTTTCTGAACTTCAGTGCAAACTTGTGTGTGGTTTTTAGAGCACCTCTATTCCCACAAATGATATATTTAAAATAATAATTTTCTAGCTCTCTTGGCGTTATTAGACACAATATTTTATTGTAATCAGCTTCAAAGTAGATAGAATATTTTGTGTCATGGTGTGTTTAGTTTCTAGCTATAGAAAATAAGCTGTTCCTGTGCATCTATAAAATCACAGAACTATAGCAAAGGTCAGTTAGAAGGGAGCTCCCAAGGCCTCCAGTCCAGCCTTGCATTCAAAGTGGGGTTAATAGAAAGCATTCCATTTAATAGTTAATATACACAAATATTTTTATTTTCTTCTTTCACCACTTTCAGGATGAGATCCAAGATGAGGGAAGAAAAGATAAAAATATTGCATTCTTAAAAATCTTTTACGTAGTATCAGACATGGTCTTAATGAATGGATTTTTAATGTCTGATTTGAAATTTGTTCATTAGGGATGAAGATATGCAAAGCCTGGCTAGCTTGATGAGCATGAAACAAGCCGATATTGGAAATCTAGATGACTTTGAGGAAGACAATGAAGAAGATGAAGAAAACAGAGTGAATCAAGAGGAAAAGGCTGCAAAGATTACAGGTTGGTTTCTCCTGTGGGAGGTAATAGGTACATTGGGTGAACAGAGAAGTAAAAAGACAGAGGATCTGTGGGCAAGAAAGCAACAGATGAGCTAAGTGAAAGATTAAAGCACATTTGGGAGAATAACTGAGAAATCAGGGGGTGTGGAGGTTCTGCTCAATAAATGGCAGTTTCAGGCAGTGTGCTTCTTCCTTTTGGTTGGGGACTGACTCACTGTCAAGCAGGAGACGATTACAGACCTTGAACTGCGTTTGATAGGGTGTTTCAGGTGAGACAGTGTGACTGACCACAGTTGGATTGTTTGCTCGTGGGAAAAGCCTTAGCGTGTTCAGGGTAACCGAGGTGAGATCAAGGCCTGGCGATGTTGAGCTGTTGGTAGAGATGGTTACGTCCTACTGTTCCAGAAAACCTCTATAGGAATTCCCAGTGTACGAGAGGAAGCAGGAAAGACAAATAACCTTCTGGTGCCATCCTTCATGCCAGTAATCTTCAAAAGTGGGTTTGTAAATAGAGGTCAGCCTCTGAGGTGCTTTTTCTTCAACAACAACGTTGCTTCCTTGGCCTGGCCAGCTCTTCTCCAGGTAGACAACAAGTGGCACGAGAGGGCTGGTGAGTGAGAGGGAGCGTGTGCAGCTTCCCGAGCAAATGAGGGAGCATGGAACAAGGGCACGAAGTAAACATGAATCAGTAAAACATAAAGGATCTATTTCAACATCTGTTCAAGCAGCCATAAAGATATTTCGTGATTTCATTGGCAGTTGGAGTGACTCCGATAATAAACATAATGAATGGTGAAAACTAATAAAACGCAAGGAAAAAGCTGAAGAACCCAGGAGAGAGGAGGGAGACTACTGTCTGTGTTAGAAAGCGGTAGAAAAAGACCTAGGAATGTAGATGGAGAAAGGGAACAAAACTGATGTGACTTTTAAAAAAAAATTCTTTAAAACTAATCGTGCTGCCAGGATCCCATAAAGTTAATTGCGGAAGTTACATAAGGGCTTTTGCAGGGCGCTGCTCCCAAGGTTTTCTCCTGCGCCGGGGCGGCTGGAATGCTCGGCTGACTCAGAGGGCCCGGGGCAAGGTGCTTCCCTCCCGCCTGCCTTCCCAGCCCCACGGTGTGCAACCTGCAACTCCCTCCCGGGATTTCGCAGCCTGAGCTTTGCCACCGAGCTTTGGAAGACTGGGAAAGCGGTGAGGACTGTTGTCTGCCTCTGGAATCCAGGTCTTGTTCGAGGAACTGCCTCTGGTGGGCGACCTGATGACTCAGGTGCTGCAAACACTCACCCAGACACTTCGCAGTGTGCAAAAATTAAGATTGTTTTGTCTTAACTGGGCCCAAAGCGTTGCAGTTGGAGAGCTGGGCACGTGTATTCCGCAGCGGGAGCGTAGGAGGGACCTGCTGCCAAGGGCTCTAGGTGGTGCAGGTGAGTTAGCAAAGGCTGCTCTTCCCTCCCCGTTGCATAACTCGGGGCAGGGAGCTGGGCTGCTCTTTCTTCAGCTCTCTGAAATCAGTGGAGCAACACGCACCTCCCGCAGAAGCACTGTGGAGGTGGGAGCGGTCGGCACGGAGCTGCTGCTGCAAAGGTGACCATAGCATGAAACCGAGAGAGGTTTTCCATTCAAAGCACCATTTAATTAAAAAAATCTTGCTGCCTCCACCTCTTTCCCCTTCCTCTCCAGTATTTGGGGTTTATTCCTCTTTAAGTATAAAATTTCAAGTATAAAGGCTCTACCTCCATCTAACTGTTCTGTGTGAACATAAAAATAATGTTGTAGTCATAATCTACCATCTTTTGGTTTCTAAGTCATTAAAAATGTGGGTTTAAACCGCCCAGAATGGCTCCGTACTTAGTCTTGAGGTGAAGGGAAGACCTTCCAACATCCCTGCAGGAATTTGGCTCGTGATGCACAAACGGGATAGTAACCCGCACGCCGTTTCCCTTCGTGTTGCATGGAGCTGGCAGCGTCCCCTGCACAGGAGCACGTGGTGACCCACGGGGGCACCGCGGGGACCGAGCCCCGCGCCCGGGCACTGCCCCTTGCAGGAGTCGGGATTCCAGGGCTGCTGGCGAGCAGCTGCTTTAACCCCTAATTTAATCTGCCATTTAAACATCCACCCCTCATGCAAGCTTGTGCTGCGGAACAGAACAAGAAGTACCTTTGGTTTTATGGTTTTTTTTTAAGTCAGTAGCACCAACCTGCTTAAAAAGGAGAGAAAGAAGGAAATAAAAAATAAAAGGGAGGGAGAGAGAGAGAGCAGTGATTTATGCGACATACTTGTAGAACAGGCTAATATACCTTTGTAGATAATGAGATATAAAAAAGATAATATAGGACATAAATCTCCAGCTACCATTTCCATGCTCCAAAATATGACATAAACCATTTAGTATTGAAATGAGAAACATTGTAGTGCATACGGGTGTTTAGGTTGGCAGATGGGACCGGGTGATTCAGACCACATCAAAGAATCCCTCTTTTTAAAGCTCCAAATTTAATTTGTTATTTTCTGACAATAAAGACGGAATTGTAATTGTTTTTTTTTCCACATGCTGCAATAATAAATTGTAAATCTTGTCAGCATCTCACCCCATTTTTAACCAGTAATTTGTTTTATAAGATCAACTCTGTTTTATTTGAGTACAGGAAGGTATTTGCCATCGTGTACTTTGAGTCTTAAAAACTCTCCAAAGACAGTATTATATCGTTCCGGTCCCTAAGGTTATATGTGATTTTATACAGAGCCAGCAGGGTTTTGGCAGGTGGTTCCTGTGACTTTTTAAGACCAGGCTCTTGTTTGTTGGAGCTAAAAGTAAGGAGGTGAGAGCAGTGACATTAACTTTTCGTAGATGGCTGTAAGTTCAATCACAGCTTAGCAGATTTTGCTTTTAGATAAAGCAAAGGATGTTTAGACATTTAAGGGAAGGGGCAAAAGGGAATTACTCTGTGGCTGTCCCATCTTCAGAACAGACCAAGGTGGCACCGCTTGACTTGGAGAAGTACAGATTGGCAAATTTACACAGCAATTTAGGTTTGAGGGAAAAGGTTTGAGCTACGAGTGGTGTGAATTGCCCTGGCAGACGTTGAGGGGCATGAAGCAGGGAGGTGTTGCCCTGGACTGGGGCGCTGAGGGCAGCAGCGGGCAGCAAGGAGCTGCCCCTTGCCCGGGGTTTCTCCTCCATCCACCAGGCAGCAGCAGATGCAGGACGTGCCGCTCCGTCCCCGGCTCTTCGGGCTGCCCAGGCTCCGGGCCCATCGCTGCAGGAGCTGGATTTGTCAGCTCCTCCAAGGGGGATCAGGGAGGAATCTCTCCCCTTGGGGCAGAGGGGACTAAGACCTAGCTCAGTTCTTCCTATTTTCTTTTTTCTTTTCATCGGGAGTTATGGAGTTACTGCCGCCTTAATTAGAATTAAGCATTAAGATTAATATATTTTAAGAATTACTAGTTAAGGCAATTTGTACCTCGGGACAGAAGGTGAAAGGGGATTGTGGCAAACAGAGGTGTTGCTGCCTTAAAACTGCAGGAGCAAGTTGAGCCAGCGTGTTTGCCTCCTGCACACTCCTAGTGTGTTAGTGGTGGTGTCATCTGGATCTGTTACACAAACTCAGCTTGCCAAAGGTCAGATTTGAATGGAGACGGAGCCTAAATGTTAAGCAATTGAAATGTGTGTGTATATGTTTTTAAAACATCTATGTGTATGTATCAGTTTTCTGTAGCTGTAAGGGTTTGGGAGGGATGTAATTTGCTCTGGGGCTACTCTGTTTTGGGTAACAGTGATTTAAAAGTCAGGTTTTCCTCCCGAGTCAAAAAAATGTTTTAATTAAATTATATCCAGCATGTGTAAGTTTTGAACTGGGGTGTATGTGTGCTTGCCTTCGTAAGACTGATTACTGATGCTGCCACTAGGAACTCAGTAAGGTTTTGTTTTATGTACATTATCTGGATTTACGGTCAAATTATCACTGAAGAATTCTACACAGATGCTTTAGTGTAATTATACAGAGCATGCTAAGCACTCTTTCTTAATGTAATCTTTTAATTAACAATAAGTGTCTTCTCTTTCCCTCTCTCTCTTTCTCTAGTAACAGCATTCTTCCCGCTTCTGTTTCATTAAATGCCCCTACTTTACGTTTGTCTTGACTGGCTTCTATTTACAGAAATTGTAAACCAGTTGAATGCTCTGAGCAGCTTAGATGAAGATCAAGACGACTGCGTAAAGCAAGCAAATATGCCTTCAGCTAAATCAGCCAGTTCCTCTGAAGGTCTATGAGCTTTCCTCCTTTCTTTCTGTGTCTGATTGTCTGTATTTACTGTGACCTGTTACCTTTTGACTCCTGCTTGTGTTCAGCTGTCAGCTTTATCTCTGTGCTTCCACCCAGCGTGACTCTCAGTAATTTGTAGCGCATCCAACAGGTAACAACATGATAGAGAAAGGCACTATCTCCTCTACAGCTGCATTGTCGTCTGATAATGGACAAGAAAGGGAAAAAAAATAAATATATATATAAGGGTGTGTGTGTGTGTATGTATATATATATATATATATACTATATATATATAGATATACACAATCCTGAAATATTAGTTGTACAGTTAATAGTACTTGACCTCTCTAACTTGACAGAATGTCCCTTCTTGGATTTTACATACACATTACATCGAAAAATTAAACTTCCTATTGATAGTTATCATGTACAAGAACAATTGAGAATAAATTGTACTTAGCTCTTTTTAGATGGACTATAAAATTTATTTAAGATAGATCTGGAAAGCTTTCTTGGATCTAATCTGATCAGCAAATAGGAGTTTCATGCATTCTACTTTCTTTTTTTTTTCTTTTTTTCTTTTTTTTCCACCTGTTTGGAAATGTTGATGTGCTACTAAATGTATTAGATTAGTTGTAGAGCTGGTGTTGCACCCTGCTACAGTGTTTTAAGGGGCTGTTGGTATCCATTTTTTTAAGTTTGGGCTATGTTAGATGTATAATTTGTATCTATAGTGAAACAACATTCCAACTTGTTTCTAGAACTTATCAATAAACTTAGTTTTCTGGATGAAGAGGAGCAAGACCTGGCCAACTCCAGTACGAATCCTTTTGATGAACCTGACACAGCAGAATTAAATCCATTTGGAGACCCTGATGTAGAAGGTAATGGATTTGCTTTTCCTAATTCATTATTAGTATCAAATGCGTAATGAAGTATGATTTTTTTTTTGGTAGAATTAGGAAACTTTTTTTTTTTTTTTTGGGATTAACAAAAGTTGTTGCGTATAGTACTGAGGTAGCAATATCAGTGATCCTAGTTGCTACTGGAAATCGAATTTATTTTTTGGGTCACATCTCAGTGTGTATCTGCCCTAGGTGCTGCCTGCTGCCAGAGACTTTTATAGCTCTCAGGTGCGCTCACATTGCATAGCTGATATATTGCACAAGTGGTATAAATGGGCCAAGCAAACCATCGAGCCCCTCTGTGACATGTGAGCACTAATTTGGGCCAAAATTTCCCTCCTTCACTGCAAGTTTTCACTGTTTCACAGCTATTCTTGATTTAGCCTAGCACTAATCTCCATTATGATTATTTAATGGTATCTCTCTTCTTCCTTTTTTACTTTTATGGCTTCTTCGCTTGAGCCTTCTGGCATCAAGCTTTCGTAGATCCTAATCCGCTTTTCAGGTGGCTGTGGCTGTGCCTGTTCTTGTTCTCACTGGGGAGAAATACCACCCACCTAAGCGTTCCGCCTGGTGGGACTTCAGTCATAAGGCAACCAGGAGAGGGGTCTCTGCTCTCCTCAACTCCAGGGCCACATACGTGGGCCTGCATTGCATCCCTGAAACATGGCCTGGCTTTGCAAGCTTTGCCAGTCTGTAGTTAATCCTCTAGTTAGGGGCTTTCCTTCAAAGCTCCAAGACTCTTCTCCCAACGGAAAATACCAAGGAGTGACTGCTACCTTTGACCAAACTCCAAAAGCAGTAGAAAAGAAGCACTAGGCAGCCTAGAGTGCATCCAGGGCATTTCTGATGCCAGGTCTCATGGGCATTCCTTTCTGATCTGTAGTTCCCACCTCTTTCTCTGGACAAGCTGCATGTTCACTCACGACATGTCTCTTCTGTCTTCTGAGTCAACAGAGGTCACTGTGGATGGTGATCTAAGTGCTTTTGCTCTTGTGTAGTCTTACAGCCCACTTTGCTCCAACAGCAGTCAGTCTTCTACTCCAGGCCTTGCTTCCCCTTAAAAAGATTGTCTTTTATTCTTTCTTTTTTTTTTCTTTTTTTTTTTTAGAGCTGTGGAAATCAGATTGTTTCAGTTTTGTAGACACCAGTATATAGAGTTTATGCTTTGGTGTTTCGGCTTCCTTTCCTGTCTGTGCCTCAGCTATAAATTCTCTTAAGATCAGAATTATCCGGGATCAGATCAGAATTATCCGGGAAATAAATTGGGGAAAACAAACTAGCTATTCATCCACGCAGGCCTCTGTGCAGCACGTGCTTTAGGACACTCACCCCACGCTCCTTTGGCTTCTTGCAGAAAGAACAGGCCTCTCCTCCCCGGAGAGAGATGTCCAAGTCCTCTCCTACCTCACCAGCTGCCTCAACGCAGCTTTTCTTTCCTGCTCAGAGAGAACCTGCTCTGGTAGAAAGCAGCTGCCCTTCCTGCCACACAATGGGGGGACAGCACGTACCCTCTCATCTCAGACACAGCAAGTTGTAAAGTGGTTGTTTATTGATGCCAATCAATCCATTAATGCCATTAATTCAATCTTCCTGACAAGCTTCAGCCTGTTTACGTTCCCCGAAGACTCCCAACGATTCTTTGGTCACAGTGTCACAGTCAATTTTGGACCCTTGTTGGTAGCTTCCACACGCTCCAACCATCATAGTCATGGGTAGCTCTCTGTTTCTCTGGGGCTGTTCTGCAGAAGGTTGGGTCCTCAAACAAGGCCCGTGACTGAGCTGATGGGCGTGAGTGCTCAATATGCTTCCCACACATTCCCACGTCATGAAGTTGTCAACATGCTTCAACATTACAGAGATATCCATAAATGGGATGTCACTAGATTCGTCCTACTGTGTCAGAAGATTTTTTTCTATTATTATTATTTTGTGAGGGGGAGGAATGGAGCCTCTGCCAATTTTGGGGGAAACAGTGGCCTTTGAAGCCCTGAGCAGTGGAAGATCTGAGGCTGAAATGCCCTGACATGCTCTTGTACCAAGGTTGGGACATCTGGTATGGCATTTTTAAAGCTTTTATTTTCTGATGAATGGCTCCTTCTAGTCACCTCAGACACCTGTGAGAAATGTGGGCTCTTCCACTCTTTCACTCTTCCCCAGAATCGGATTGGTTGTGTTCATCCTTCCTTGCATGACCTTGTTGGTCAAGGGTTGCCTTGCCTCTAGGTCACTTCTGTCAGAGCAAGCTGGGAAAAAATGCAGCACTAAAAGAAATCAGCTCAAGACAGTTCTAGTCTCCTGGCTGGAGGCGTCTTCAGCAACAGCAGGAATCTTGTGTTGGCCTGTGGTTAATTGGGCCAATCGCTCTATGCAGGATGCATCTAGACCTTGCTGTTCATGGGAGATTTCCCCTCCTTTAGGAGAAATCCCAGTTCTTCGTGAAATTGCTCTTTATTGCTGATGTTCCTTTCGAGGAAACTCTTTGGGTCTGTGCCCACTTGTTTGCTTTTGCATCCTTCAGTGGATGTGACCTTTTGGAGGGTTATCCCTTGGGGGGCTATCCCAGGAGCTTGTGAGCATGCCAGAGGTTCGAGAGTTTAAGGCTGACTTTCTCCTTCAGGCTCTAGGAGTCACGTTACCCGTTTGAGTTGTCTCATGAACTACTTAAAAGAAGAGATTAATCTTTACGTTCGCAGGGTGTTTGCCTGGCTTTTTTATCAGGACAAGGCAAAAACTTAAGATGTTCTGTCTGTGTTTGGAGGGGCTCTGTAGCATTTGTAGCTTAATTTATTGGACTTCGTTTTCATCCAGCACATGCAGAGCAGCCACCCAGAACCTCTTTGCCCACCTACTTTGCCATCAGAGGCTGCAAGGTACAAGGCACCAGTCTCTCAGAGATAAAGGAAGGTTGTAGGCATTTGTTGGGTTGTTTCCTAGACAGATATTTCTTGTGCCTGTTCCCAATCCAGCTACTTTACCTTTGCCTTTCTAATCCCATAATCACCTAATCCTGGAAATCTGGAGGCTGCTGGGCCTCGAGAGCGCTTGGGTTTGTTACTCATGCACAGTGGAGGGAACAGGCGTGTGAAGGTCTCGTACCATCTTCAGCCATGGGAAAGAAACCTTTCGGTCTGCCCCTCGACCGACAGGTCAGCTTGACACTTAATTTTTTTCCATGTTTAATAATTTAGTTGCACATCAGAAATCTAGTAATCTGCAAAAGCAAAAAGAAACTGTATATATACAGCTTTTTAGCAGACAGTATGTAGCTGATTATCTTTTTGGTTGTCTTTTGATCACATTACAACTATACACTGAAATCAACTTTTGTGCAAAATATTTTATATATGGAAGTCAGTTTATATAACAAACACAAATACAAAACCACAAAATGCTGTCAGTGCTCCAGATATGCCCTAGATATTTTTTAATTAGATAGAGAATGCTAATTTGAAATCGCACGTGACCATTACAAGTTTCTTGCAACACAAGGAGGGGAACAGGAGGTAATTATTTTCTGTCACCATCTCCTTCTTTCATTTAATCCAACACGTGTTTTACCAGCGAGTTTCTTTGTCTTGTGCATAGGGAAGAAACGTTTTTATTCTGAGCTGCTTGTTACGGTGCTCAGATCGCCCTCGTGTCTGCCAGTGGGGCAGTAAATGGCATCGCCCAGTGTCTATCCCATGGGACTTGTTCTTTCATCCCTTGCCGGGGGGAAAGTTGTGCGGGTGAATGTTTTGGTGGGGTTTTAGGTTGCTTTTCGGGGCTGTGTCACAACGTGTTTGTGTTACGGCAGGCAAGTGGGTTGAAGGGCAGGGTGACTTGGGGCGCTCTCCGGGCGCTCGCAGCGTGATGGTGCAGATAGGCAGCGCCAGTCGGAGCGATGACTATCGCCCGCTCGGCCCAGCTGCGGCAAGTCGGGTTTCCAGACCTGGGCACAAAAGCAGCTGGTGCTTCTGCTGTAGTAATACCTCTGCCTCTTGTCACTCCTGCCCCTGTGGCTTTATTACTTAACCATGCAAAATGATCATGTGTTTGACCCATGCGGTGTCAAATTGTAAATCAGGAGCTAACGTCATTTCTTTTTTTCATTGGTGCAAAGGACTGCAATTAAAAAAAGAAAACAACCCTCCTGGATTCAGGTGGCGACTGGATTCCTGTGCTTTCACTTGTGAATAATGATCTGGGGGAAGCCAGGAAAGCAGTGCGGAGTCCGCAGTGTGAAACCAGCCTGGAGCAGGAATTCAGCCCTTCTTAAGCTGCTGGGTGCTCAGGCCCCCCCAAATGCAATACCCAGCCTCGTTAGCACTTGCTGCTAAATGCGAGTGTCTTTGCTGCAGAGAAGGTAAAGGGGGCTGCAGCTTTAAAAGCAGTGCACTGTCATGGCAAAATAATTTGTTTGAGAGTGATGTGTAACCCTTCAGCCTGGAAGCCACCTCATGGGAGATACGCTGGTTGGGCATGGGAGAGCGAGGAAAGGTTCTGCCTCCATCCCTGCTTTGGGGAGAGGCTTTAAGGGTTTTAGGTGCCCTCCCTTGTGCAGGGGCCTCAGAGAAGCAGAGAATCAGGTTGCTGTCCCCGATGGCCACCACGACAGCAGCAGGAAAGGACGAGGATCACAGTTAAGTGGTTCTTGCAGCTGCCTGCAAAGTCATGCACCTGTCTGTAAAACCAGCAAAGTAGTTCGAAAATGACATTTAAAAACTTTTATGTGATTTTAGGTTACATTGAAAATTAGATGAAATCTCCAGTCATGTGCCAAAGGCCCATTCGCACTGGCTTGCAGTTCTCTGTGGGAAAGGCCAAGACTGTAGCTGAGCCAAGGAGTGAGAGGAAGAGTTTTGTCCTAGTTAAGGTTACAGCATCTGATCCCTAGTGTTGAAATAAAGAATTGCAAAAACCATTTGCATTCGCCCTTAAAATTTATCAGATTTCAACAAGATACTTAACTCTTTGCTTACTGGGCAGACTTAGAAGCAGATAAAAAATAAAAGCTTACAGTGTAGTTCTAAGAGATGTCCTTGGATGGTTTTAATTTCAGAAGTATTACATAACTAGAGCACTTACGAATCTTAGTTATGTGCTCTCTTAAGAAAGTATTTTTAAAATGGAATTGAACTAGTTCTAAGAAAGGAAGGGTTTTGTTTTAAATGTGTTGTCCATTATTAATGCCATTTGGTCAATTCATCAGTCGTCTTTCGGTGTGTCATTAGGTCAGCTCTGCTTCCTTCTCCTTCACGCAGCTCTCTGTGGAGGGCTGATCCCAAAGGCATTTCTGACTGATCTAATTCGTCAAGCCTTAAATACGTGGGCAGCAAGTGAGTAGTATCCCTGATGATCCTAGGCTTCAAATCAGGTGTTCCTAGACAGCTGCAGTGGACAGCGTCTCACCCAATTTTAGACTCTAGCAATATAAACATAGACTTTAAAGCAGTTGCCTGAATTCTCTTTTTACTAGCTAGAGAGAAATGGGAGACACATTTTAGCTGAATGTAGCTCTATAATAGAGGTCAAACATGATGGTCCTAGGAATGCCCGTTTCTCTCCTTCTGACTCTAGAGGAGTCTGGACAGTTAGCTTAGCTCTAGCTCTCCGCACTGAGGATGTCTCAGCACAAGCAAAGTGAAGCTTCTGCTTGTTGTGACCATCTGTGTTGGAGACTACTGCAATGTGAGTAAACTAATACAGGACCTCTCCTGTTTCAGCTTAAAAATAATGAAAAAAAATGCATTTAAACTGTTTGGTTCTGCTCTGAAGCGTTTCTTCTATGACACTGCCAAAGGTGCAGCTATCAAGAATCACAGAATAGAATGGCTGAAGCTGGGAGATCTCTGTTCTCTGGAGACCATCTAGTGCAACCCCCTGCTCCAGTGGGGACACCCAGAGGACGTGACAGGATCACATCCAGACAGGCTTTGAAGATCTCCAGAGAAAAGAAGACTCCACAGCCGCTCTGGGCAGCCTGTTCCAGGGCTCTGTCACCCTCACAGTCAAGAAGTTTTTCCTCAAATGTAGGCAGAACCTCCTCTGCTTCCATTTGTGGCCATTGCCTCTTGTCCTACCTCTGGCCACTGTTGAAAATAGCCTGGCCTCGTCCTCTTGACACCCTTCCTTAACATATTTGAACACACTGTTAAAATCCCTTAGTCTTCTCCAAGCTCATTAGGCCCAGCTCTCAGCCTGTCCTCATAGGAGAGATGTTCCAGTCCTCTCATCATTTTTAACCCTACCCTGGACTCTCCCAGTAGCTGCATGTTCCTCCTCCAGCACTGGACACAGCACTGCAGACATGGCCTCACTGGGGCTAAGCAGGGCAAGATCACCTCCCTCCACCCTCTGGCAACACTCTGGTGATCTCCAGGACACCATTGGCCTTCTTGGCCACAAGGGCACGTAGCTGGCTTGTGGTCAACCTTGTTGTCCACCAGGACACCCAGGCCCTCCTCCTCAGAGCTACTTTCCAGGAGGTCAGTTTGGTGCATGGAGTTATTCCTCCCTACTTCTTGAGGTTCCTCTCTTCCTCTTCTTCCTTTCTTCTTGCTGAAGTCGAGGGAGACAACATCCAGGTTCTCCCTTCATCCACCCAGCCAGTCAGAAGGCTATCACAGCAGGCTGTCACATTGGCTAAGTATGATTTCTCCTTGGTGAATCCATGCTAAGCATTCTAGATCACCACCTTGGCCTCCATACGCCTAGAGATGACTTGCAGGATGCCCATATTCCATCACTTTTTGAGAGAAAGAGGTGAGGCCGACTGTGCACAGATGGTGTCACCCGTGCCGGGCTGTGCAGGTGCCGTTCCCTGCGCGGCTGGGACGGGCCTTGCGTCACTTTACACGGAACTGCTGTTTAGGGTTAGCTAAGACTACCGCTGCAACCCCGATTATTAGGGTTTTACTATATTAATTACAAGGATTTAGATTAGTTAGTTCTTTTTATAGTGTGTTTTGACAATGAATATAAAGCATACTAATAACTTTTTTGTGATCTTTCTTTACCTCTCTCTCATGCCATTGCAACGTGGTGCGTCATTTACTCTTTCACTCTCCTTTTTGACTGCAAATTTTGACTTGAAATAGAGTTGCCTGGGTTCTGAAACTGGAGTGTAACAACTTACGCTAGGTCTGTGCGCTGCATATGTGCTGCTGCTTTACTACCAAGTTGCTTCAGCTTGCTGAAGAAATCAGAAAGTGCAAGCCTAGAATTAAAAAAAACTTTTAATGTAATTCTCTGCATAATCATGCAGGGAAATCCTGTGGGTACGAGCGCTGTGCGTAGTCATGAGCGCGCCAGCCAGGTAGAACCTGTACTCATCTTTGGCAAAGAACAGTTTTATTTTGTTTCACCCTGAGCTCTGCCTCAGTCCCAGAGGAGTGATTTCCCTCCCAAGTGTTGCTTAAGGACAACTTTGATTGTTTTACTTTCATTCGAGTCAATCCCTTTTTCACTTTCTTACCGTAGACAAACATTGCATTGGTTCAGAGCAGACCCTGAGCAGCAGAGCTGATTCTTTCCCTGCCCCATCCATTTCTGCATTATTTGACTAGATATTTTGCCACCCCAAGTATTTGTTTAGTGACAAACACACTTGGAACTCCATCTTTTCCCTTCTGTAGCTATTTGCTGTGCTGCAAATAACATGGTTTTTTTTTTTTCTTCAGAGCTGAAAAGTATGTTTTGTTCAGTCTGGTAACCACAGATCTGAAAAAAAAAATCACTTTTAAAAACAATTCAGCAGTGGTTATTGAAAATTAACTTTTAATAACACTAATTAAAGTTCTTATTTGTATAGACTTTGAAAGCACGTTGTATATTAAATTCAAATATTGAACAGTGCTTTTGGTCAGCTGCTGCTGTAAGAAGTGTGAGATTGGTCGTACTAAGTGGTGTTGGGAAAAATGTTATATTGTCGTATGGGGACTTGTGCCAGTCACTATCCAGCAGCTGTTTGCCAAGAACTTTGATTATATTGCCAATATTGGGTCGCCAATAACTTCCTGCTGTGCAGCTCAGATCACAGATGAATAATTTGATGATCTGTCTCTTTAGGGTTAATTTAAATTATTTTTTAGTAGGAAACTGTGTATTGTTACCGAGAGCGGTTAACAGCAAAAATGTGCGTTTTGAAATGTATTTACTATTCACACCTAGTGATTTTAGTTCAGTTATTTTAAGAAATGGAAAGAGCACCTACTTGCTATCATCATCTTTTAATATCCAGTAAAAGTCATTATATTATAAAATACAAGGTATCTTTTTTCTTCATTAAAAGCTCAGATAAATAATTAAGGACGTTAGCCAATTTGTAGCCTAACAACAAATTGGAAAAATCTGTCATGATACCATTGACATGACAAACAAGAGGACTGATAACTAATGTGTTTGAAAAAGCTTTGGTAAGTGTTTACTTTTCATTAAATCTTTTCAAACACACCCTAAATGAAATGAACTCCTGAAAGCCCTGTTTTTGAATAGACAAGATAATACTGTAAATAAGTAGTGTGAAAATTTGTTTGAGGTCAAGATTTTATGTGTTGGGAATTATGTAACAAGCCTTTGTTTGTATAAGCCATCAAAACATAAAGATCTGATAAAAAGGTTTCGAATTTTTCTATGTTAAATCTTCTTACTGACTTTTTGTTACTTTGCAGAACCAGACACGGAAATAGCTTCGTCTTCAAAGCCAGAAGAAAGTTTCTATGCTGACAGTTACAATCCCTTTAAAGACGATGATGCCCCCGAGTACTTGAACCCGTTTGATGAGCCGGATCCTGAGCCCGAAACGTTGGTGACCATAAGAGCTTCTCCCCCGCAACCTGCCAAAAGGAAGAATGTCAGACCGGTGGATATGAGCAAATACCTCTATGCAGATACCTCCAAAGCTGAAGAGGAAGAGCTAGATGAGTAAGTATGATTCTAGATCTTTCAGCAGTCTGGGAAGCATTAGTGGGATCTCTGACTTAATCTTGAGGTATTGGGTTCAACGATGGTGATCCTTAATCACCTCCTCGGGACAGAGCGATCTTCAGCTCAGCAGCAGGAAATCCCATACCCCCAAGTCATGATAATTCAGCCGTGGAGCTCAAAGTGCTGACTTAGGAAACCTCTCTTTGCCTTGTTGATATCAAATAACTCGATAGGGAGCAAGCATCATTTTGGTATATCATGCCCTGCAGTTGCTGATGAGCTAAAAAGCTGCAGCAGAGTTGGGATCTTCCTGTCTTTCTGTCATCATTTCTTCCCACATAAAATAAGAAATTCTGCTGATGAGAGCGAAAGGGCTTTGTAGATGGGTGCAGCATGTGTAAAGAGGAGTGTGCGTAGTCTGCTTAGCACATTCTGGGGAGTCTCATAAAACTCCATATAACAAAGATAACACCATATATACATTCTAAAGTTGTTGCTTTTATCCTAACCACATGTTAAACTCTATTATAAACCAGCCCTGACTGTCTTGTAAAGGAGCCCAGCGAGGAGTGAGAGCTTTTTGCAATAGCTGTGCAGCTTGGGAGGTTTGAAGTACTGCTTGTTTGTGGTTATTAGTCAGCAACCACACCACTCCCGAGACAGTTTATGGTTATTACACATGAGCAATTTTACAGACAACAACTGTAATTAACTTTTAATTTTAAAGTACTTAATGAGATTTATCACGGTATGACATTTGCATGGCTTTAATATTTAATATTAATACAGATGTCGTACCATCCTCTTCGTGTTTGCTCTGTTTAGGGCTGTGTTCGAGGAAACTGAAGAATTCCCTTGCACTCTCATAGAAGTGTATAAAGGACCCTGTGGGTTTTTTCAAGTTCTGTGGCCGTGGATTTGTTGATGTTTTTTGTCCTGTGGAACAAACCTGGGCGTTAGCGGGGGATTTCTACGTGAGCTGGATTCCTCGGGGCTCCCTCCGCGCACACAGGGCTGGCTGCCATCAGGGCACAGTCGGTCGCCCTGTGGTGGTCACAACACCCATCCCTGGTTGTTTGCTGCAGAAATCCCTTTACCCCTGCAAAGGTGGGGGGTAAGAGAGCAGTAAAGGCTGTGCAGAAGAGCAGAAGGAGCAAAAGCAAGTGACAGATTGTCTATATTTGTATTCTCGTTTCCACAGAAGCAAATCAGTGCCAGAAGAGCTTGTAGCAATGTCCTAAAGGGCAGCCTGTTTTCCTCCTGTGCGTGGGACTATAGATTTCACTAACCCTTGGTTACAACAGCCTCCTTTTCATTGTCATGATCCTACTTGTTATATTCTTTTTACAAGAGCAAAAATTAAAACTCCCTGTAGATGGATTTTCCTTAAACATACAGCTGGTCCCTGAGTTCATTTATGATGGCATCATCCCGTGGAAAGATGGAAGGGTAAGGTGTCAAACAGCACTGCCAGGTAGTTTTCTGCATCTCTTTCTTTACACCCTGGCTCCTGAACGGCTGCTCCTCCCGAGCCCTTGCAGGTTACAGGAGTGTCATATCACTGAAAAGACACAGAGACAATTTGTTAAATATATTTGGCACAAATGTGTCAGTCTTTGAAAATCTATACTGCTATTCTGGAGAAAAAAAAATGTGGTAGCACAGCTCTGTCTAGCATTAGCTGAGCAAGTGCTGTTATTCTTTGCCTCATGGCAATAATTTCTGATTCTGCAGTGGGAAGTTTCTGCCCCCTGCGGTACCATGAGCACAAAGGGGAGGATTTTCAGTGGCAGTGCCAGCTGGGTGGGGTGTGTGAGAGCCCGAAATCAGGAGGCTTCATGTCCAGATGCATTTTGTTTCTTGGCTAATGTGCATATCGATGCTTTTATTGGCTACCTAAGTGGCTAATCTTTTCCCAAATCCTATTAAAGCCCAGGCTTTAGTGTCAATTTGTGGCAGCGAGTTCCACAAGCAAACAAGGTATTATATGAAATGTGTTTCCTTTTATTGATTGTAAGTTAACTTTCAGATTTATTACACAGGCCCTTCCGCAGGCTTATAAACCCAACAATTAGTAGTATCTGATTTAGCTACCACAAACCATTTATTGTTTTATGTCTCCCCAGCATATTCACCATTACTTGCTGCTTTTCTGAGTTAAATGGCAGTAACTTTCTCAATCTCTCTTCATTCAGCAGTCTCTCCATGTCTGTAATCATTTTCATCGCACGTCTCTGGATCTTCTTATTTCTTCTGCTGTATCTTTATTTTGAGATGCGCTGACTTGGCCTAAGCAGTGCACTCAAGACAAAGCTGAGCAACTGAATCCTATCATGGCACTAAACAGCTTCCACCTTCCTTTCAACCTCTCTCCTAACACCTTCTCTTTCCGTTTGGGTTCGTGTGCTTTGCTTTGGGTTTTCCATCCTTTTGGACTGCTGCTGGGCCAGGGCTTTCCCCGGGAGCAGCTGGAACCTGCTAGCTGGGAGGCCAGGAGGCTCCCGAAGGACACTGGCCGTCACTCAGGAAATACAATGTGTCTTAACCCTGCAAATTAACCATTTTCTTGGAGATGCTTAATGCACCGCTTGGCACTTCCCTGCTCTCCTTTGGGTGGAAGGGCAGGCTGTGTCCCAGGAGTGTGGACACGTCGCCGAGAGCCCGTGGGACTCCGCTGGGTTCCCTTTGGGAAGGGGAGAGTTCCCACCGGGCCCTCCACATTTGCACAAAGTGCCCCGAGATCTGAACTCTGGCTCCAGTTTTGTAACCAACTCTTTGTAATCTTGGAAAAGATACTTATCCT
>JAVCKT010024022.1:0-13374 GCA_032273925.1 Rhynchotus rufescens
CCCCCCCCCCCTTTTTTTTTATATGTACATGTGATAGATGGCTCTGTTCTCACAATGGAGATATCTGCTGGAACATCAGCTTTCTACTTGGTTCTGTTTTGTAAAGGAAAAAATATATTTCTTTACTGTTCTGTTTGTGATGGTAACACAACCTTCTGTCGAAAACAAAAATGTTTTCATGAAAAGCAGACCTTGGTGAGGCTGCTGGCTGCTTCCACGCTTCCATTTTAACCTTTGCCTCTCTGCCCCATCATGTTTTTCTTTTTTGAAGAAAGAAAAATCTGTTGATTTTTCAGCCTCTTCCTCAGGCTCTTGATCCAGCTATTTGGAAAGAAGACCAGTGGTTGAAGAGGTGGAACAACCAGACTAAGTGGCAATTATTTTCTTAATACTTATTTGGACACCTTGATTGTCCTGTCTGGAGCTGTTCTCTGCAGGTCTGAAACCGTGACAGCTTGATAGTGAGATGTAAAAATGAGACAAAACAGCTAACGCTCCATCATTCTTGGGAGGGGTGAGACAGACATTTCTAAGTCAGACATGGAGATTTACTGGTCTTGGCTGTTTGTCTTCTCTTTTAGATGCTGTGGTAGGTTCTGATGCCTTCAGAAACATCTAACCCCCCTAAGTGAGCATGAAAGGGGGGAATCCCGCTGGCTGCCAGATACTTGCTGCTATTTTCAAATGACCTGGGCAAAGCTGGGTAAAAGGCAAGGCTTGAAGCACATGTTGTCTGGTTGTGTAGGCGCAAAGTTTTAAGAGATTCGCTTAGATTATTTTTTTTTATCTTTAAAGAGCAAGCGAACCACCATGGCATTAGAGGTTTTACTGTGGTGAGTGCCAAGCAGACCTGGGAGGAGATGACCTTTGCTCGCAAATTCTTGCCATTTAAGACCAAAGTGGATAAAGAACATCATCCGTTATAATAAACCATCCTTCCTGCTCCTTCTCATTATTTGTATTGCTGTGAATCCAAGCAGCATTATTAGACTGAATAAATGTGCAAAAAGTGCTATCCTGGGTGATTTCAGCCTAACTGTGGTTCGACGAAGACCCTGGACTGAGAATGGGGAACGCTGTCCAGTCTCTGTGACTTGGGCACAGCACTTGTCTCTTCCCTTGTGCCCTCAGTCACTGCTAGTCTGTTTTTCTTTGTGGAGCAGCATCTGCTGGTGCTGCTGCTTGGTGAGATGGCCATGCCTGGGGGGAAAGGCTTTTTTTGGGTCTTTTTTTTGTTTCCTTTTTTTTTTTTGCATTGCAGAACATTATGCTTTATTTGAAGCCCAGGCTCTGTGGTGCTCAGGTTCTGTGTGAGAGCTTGAAAGCAAAATCCATTATCCTGCCTTGCTGAGGGAGCTGGGGTGCATTCAAGTGAGGAGGCAAAAGTGCCCCCCTTGCTTGAGGTCCCTCCAAAGAGGCTTAGCGAAACGTCAGGGAGGGGAAATCAATGAAGCTGCTTTGAAAAAGCTGCTTCCCATAGACGGAGGGAGCACGAGCAGAGTGAGGCTGTAGTCTGGGCTTGGAAATACCGGGTCCTCTCCTGGTATCAGTTACTGACATGCAGATCAGAGGCAGCGCTGCTGGCAGCGGCGGGGAGCTGCTGAAAGGTCACTCTGGAGTGGGACCCGCGGGCTTTTTGGCATGTGCCCGCTGAATCCTCGCGTTCCTGAGCCGCCCTTCTCTTCCAGCTACCGTTTCAGCACTATGTGCACTTAAAATAACAGGGATGTGATCTGGCTGGCTCTGCTGGTTGGGGTGGTCTCCACTATTGCCCAGCTCTTGCAGCTGAGGGGCTCCTGCCCCCCTGGCCACAGCTCCCGGTGTGTTGTAGGTGAGTCTGTCCCATGGCTGCCTTGGCCACTGCATAAATGTGTCCTGCCCCATGTGGTTTTTTTTTTTTATCTGGGCAAGCATTTTGTTATAACGTGGTAGTTTCTGTGCTGGGACGTTGGATCCTGTCCCTTTGAGGCTGCTGTGCCTGAAGGGAGGCACTAGAACCGTTTTGTCTTCTTCCACCCTTGCCTCTTTTCTTCTTTTTAACCTCATTTTTATGAACGATGGGGACAAACCTGAAAATCCAGTGTGACACCAGATGAGTCAGGTGGCCCAGGAGCCAGAAAGTGTGGCTTGTGGAGTGATGTTTTGTAGCCCTCTGCCCAGAAGTGCGGAGGGGCTGCTGGTGATTCTTGTTCTGGAATTGGAGCTCATTTCCCTGTTGGGGCTGAGGCTGCAGGTCTGTGCTGCGACTGACACCAGTTTTCCTTCAGGATGAAGGATGGCCCCGGAGTTTGGAAGTGACAAGTGCCGCTATGGCCAGTTTTGACACATGGAGCTGTGGATTTGAAAATCTCTCAGTGCTGAGTACTGAGCGGTTTCTTGCAGATCAAAACTTAGGGACAGCTCTTCTGCAGATGAAACTTGAGCTGCGCTTAGTACGTCTGCTGCTTTACACCAACACAGGATCCCGTCTCCTGAAAAAGCAACAGCCAAGCATATTGGTGCTGTTGGTATTGATGAATTTGGGAGCAGGTGCTGGCTGCTGGCAGGATTCAAAAGTGGTGGGACGGAGGAAAGGTTTCTCCAGCTGCTGTTACCTTACATGATCAGATTATCAAATACATAATCAAATAACTTAAAAAATGTTTATTTTAGCAGTTCAATAAATGAAACCTGAAAGGCACAGAGACGAGTGAGCATGTGTGAAGTTATTAGTCAAGGCCAGATTCTGCAAACATTAGTGCTCTGGCATCGCAGGGCACTTAACTTATTTACTTAAATAAGTTGATTTATGTCAGAATTAAGTTCTGAATTCAGGTTTACCTGTAAGGGAGTTGATTTCTCTGAAGGGTAAGGAATGTGAAACCTCAGGCAGGTCCATAGGAGTTGGCAGTGGCCAACGCTGCTGAGGATTAGGTCTAACTCAGGAACTAACCTGAGACTTCTGAATTGGAAGACTTCAGCCAGCACATAATAAATAATGGCACAGAGTGGGAAAGATATAAAAATACATTTGTCAAAACCTTGCAGGCTTTTAAGTGCTTTTCATTTAAAATGAAAAGGTCAGATTGAATGAGGTTGTTATCTGGGGACCTGTGCGAGCACATGCCAGTCTTACAGCAGCAGACCCTTGTCAATTGGTGCTGATGAGTGACTCGCCGAGCGCTTGCTGGAATTAAGAATTGTGGACTGGAACAGTTAAAACTGCAGCTTTCCTTGTGACAGGCAGGCTGAGACATCTGTTGTTCCACGTAGGAAAGGGCATGAACTATCCCACTGTGAAGCTGCTTTATCCCAGTTTCTGTTGCTCATGCTTGGGCTGCTGCAAGCGAGGCCATGTTGACTGAAAAGAAAAGTTGAATTCTGAATACTGGTAAGAATTTCAGTGCAAACCAGATTTTAAAAATGAATACAACTTTTGCCCAGTCAGAAAAGTGTACATCACTTATGTATGTGACACACGCAGCTGTTATATTAGCCCTGTGATCAGCAATTATGGACATTATTTTAATGGATAAGATTCAGTGGGATCAGTGATTCTCATTACTTCAGTTTCTAAGTGACTGCTGTAATGCTGTAATTAGAGAGACCTGCTTTTTTTCTGAAAACACTGACCATACTTCTCTGAAACACAGACTTCTTGCAGAGGTTTGAAGCTGTCCATTTCTGAAGAAAAAAATGAACAATTTTAGACAATTTGAAACATACCAGAGGATTGTTTTTTTAAATCCAGCCATTGTAAATTACTGCTTTTAATTATGATTTAAATTGACAAGCAGGGCACTTTGCTTTACATACTATGCCTTTTTTCCAAGTTCTTTCAGCATTTTCTTGGGACAGGCTGGTTCCGACTGTTGGTAGTACAGCATCCAGGGAGCGTGTGAACAGGTTGTGTTCTGATCATGATGATCAGAACCAGATCCAGGGATCTTGGAGCTGGTAGATCTCAGCCTCTGACCTTATTTTGCATTCCCCTTGGGATTGCTTTTATAACTCCTAAGCACTTTCACAGCTTTTTAGGAGCTTTTTTTTTTTTTTTTGGTATGAGCTATTTCTTTTTTCCAACTAGTTGGAAACAAACAAAAAAAAACATGCAAAGAAAACAATCTTAGGATCTTAGGTCAGATTTACACTTTCAGAAATTTTTAGTTCCTATAGTTTCTTCAGATGTTACTTAGTACTGTGACTCTGATAGCTGATTCCTACTGCATTTGCTTGTAGGAGTATTTGCTTAAAATTATTCTAAACACTCTATTGCCTATTTAAATGCTTCAGGGTTCATTAATGCAGGTAATTTGTACTTAACAAAAAAACAAAGATGCAGATGAATGTGTGCATATTTACATGTGTGCAAACTTGGAAATCTCAGTGTAGCCAGTGATCTGAAGTTATAGGAATTGTACTGAGTTATGTGAGATGAGAGCTTGACCATATAAAGGTGTACGGCCCAAGAAGCTTTCTGCAGTTATCTCTGTCAGGGCTGTGATGAGAAGCAGAGATTTTTTCTTTTCTGGTGCAAGATTAAAGTCAGAATTAATCATGTACATTAACCATCTGTTAATGCTGGTTCTGAATTAGAAAGGTTTGGTAAATGTAGAATTACCTTAATATGTAGAATTATCTGTCGATATTATTTCTGTAGCAATAGCACCTAAAAATCCCACAAAGGTTCTTGGGCCTGCTGTAAGAAAGCCAAAGTTGGATCTTTAGGGCATGCCTTGTGTATGTCTTTTGGGGGATTGTAGTGGCAGGAAGGCTTGTTTTTGGAATAAGTGGCAACAATCTGGGTAGTTTCTTTACTGTTAGCTCATTTATTTTTCCTTCCCTGAGCCGAAGTGGGCATGGACATGATGAAGAGGAGGCCACAGAGGCACACAGCAAGGCATGGGACAGATCCTGCTTTGGGCAGGCCCATCTCCTACTGCCCACTTTAGCTCTGTGCCCCTTGGAAGGGGATCATGCAGGGGAGGGTTTGACCCAGGTTCTCTGCTGTTTCCAAAGCTCTGCAGTGCTTGGCTGCTTCCCCAGTGGGGTCCGCGTGGCTGAGGCTGCAGGAAAGGTGGGCACAAGGGACACGGGACAGCGGCACAGAGAGTAAACTCAGCTGGACGCAGCTCAGCTAGAGCCCTATAATTGGTGCTAAGTTAAACTCTTGAGTTAAACCTGATCAAAGACAAGCCTGAGCCAAGGTCTCTTAAGCACAAGTTGGATCCCAGGAATATTGCCTTGCCTGGAGTTCCCGGAGGCGCTGCTGTGGGTTGAACTGAGACTGTATTGCAACTAGAGGGGACTGTTTGTTGTCTTCAGCCTTTGCAGATAAGAACCAAGGGCATTTTGCCAGGAGCCTGTGGGAAGGACCTAAATTGTATATAACGCTGCATCATTTTAGAATGAAAAGTAAACATGCACAACCATAATATTTGCTTGTACTTGTCTCCTCCCTGATGGATAGAGAGAAATTACTCATTGACTGAGTTCACCAGCAATAAACCCCTGCAGTTACTCATCTTCGTCCCAAGGCTGCAGCGAGCGGGAGAGGCCAGCAACGGGCCACTGCAATCCCTGTTGGAATCTGCCCTTGTTGCACTCAAAGGGGCTGGGGGCTCTTGATGATCTGCCTAGACCTGGGCACAGCCCTATGGGGCATCATGACTGGGTGCTCTCATAGGGCCCGTGGCCTTTGTGAGGGCCAGGATCAGGTTGGACCCTGCCATGTGCTTGTCACTGTGGCGCAAAAGAGATCTGCTGTCACTTGAGAGAGGGGGAAACCCTCTCCCTTTGCCTTGCTGTGGGAGCGGCAGGTCTGACGTACAGTGACAAAGGTGTCCTGATGTGGGAAGGAGCTGTCGTGCTCGGTGCAAAGGCGAAGGACAAAGACCTGAGAAGGGTGACTTGGCCTGTAAGCCGTCCAGCTTCCTTCCTCTTGTGTTGTACTGTAAATTGCTTGTAGACCTTATGAGCTAAAATACCTTCTTGTGTGCAGTGCTGGTAGGAAAAATGCAAACCTGAATTGATCGTTTATATTGTTATAGCAGCCAAAGGTGATAATCTTTTGCTCCGAGGGTGCTTTCTGTGAAACAGTGAGAACAGTTCCCGTGCTCAAGAGAGATGCAAGTGGATGCAGGTCGGGAATGCTACAGGACACACATGAGTAGAAGGGCTGAGGTTGGAAGGGAGCTTGGCAGCGATGAGCTGGTGGTCTCCACAACCAAACTGCTGCCAAAACTTAAACTATGGGAAAATGTGAACTGAGTCTGCGACACCTTATCACAACTTAGCGGCTGCGTGGTCACTTGGTCATTTTCAATTTTGCATCCCTATCTTTAAAAATTAGCATGTTCTGTGGTATTTCTAATGTGTTGTCTTAACTTACACTGCGCGCCGGCCTGGTTTGAGGTTGTGGTGCTTGCTTTGATGGGGCGCTGGGACAGCTTGCTGTTAAGCAGTCCGGAAAAATGGAGCCTTCTGTCTAAGTAAAGCCAGAGAAGAAAATGCTCCTTTCCCCAGAAGCTGTGTGGGTTAAACTGCAAGTTTTGCAGAAGAGTTGTCGGGAGGCCCACCCGGCATGCATCACATGGAAAACTCTCTCTTCACAGGGCTGGGAAAGAAATCCAAAGTCGTGACTCAGGAGGAGCCTGAGGAGGACGGCAGCTCCGCTCATCTCCAGAAGCCGCCTCACCACGTTCCCCGCAGCGGGCAGAGCTGTGCGGGGCGAGAGCTGGTAGGTGCGCGCGGCCGCAGGCCTCGAGAGGGGAGCTTTGCCCAAAGAACCGGCCGCTTTTCTGAGAGTGACACTTTGTGCCTCTCTGCAAATCCACGATACTGACTCCTGAGCGTGGAGGGAGGCTGGGATCACTGGGAAATACGGGACAAAGATAGTGATTCCCTTTGGTGCTTGTACCCGAGGCCTTGGTGGCGAGGGGCTTAGCACCTGTGAGGCGTTGTGAGTGTTCGTAAGTCGTGACTGACTACGGCTGAGGTGTTAGTTCTGCTCTCTTGAGTCACGTATGGTGCCATGCCATACGTGTCTAGGTGATGTGGGAAGGATATTCTCAAATGCATGCATAATAAGAGCACATATATAGATACACACTGTACAAGTCTGAGCACACTGAAACCGTGATGCACAATGCATTTATAGTATATACTATATGGAGTGTATGAGCTTGGAGGAGTATACACCAAATGTCTGTGTATTCTATATATGGAGATAAAAGAATGCATATGCATTCATACTGCCTTTTCCCCCCCACCCCGTCTCTTCTGTCTCTCAGTGGAGCTGTTACAAAGCTACCAGATCCAACCTCCTGGGGAGCCTTTCTGGCCAAGGTTTTGCAAGCCAACACTTGCTTTAACTGCCTGACTTTTTTTTCTACATTTATTGCTTTGAATTCAGTCCTTGCCTGCAAAGTGGAACTATCACAAACATTCATGTTAACTTTTGGGCATAGGGGACTTCAGCTTGCAAGTCCTAAATCTGTTCTTACACGTGCTGGGCAGCGTGGGTATGCGTGTGTATTTGTGCACATGAGCACATGAACATCTCTCATCCTCACTCTGCATTATGGCTCTTTTCCATGGTCTGCCTGCCTATGGAGCTATAGCAATGTTTGGGTTATGTGTATCATGCAGTTGTGCTTTCAAGCTCTTTGAGATGTTTTTATGAATCAAATATACAGAGCAGTTCTGCTTAGATAATGGCATTTAAGAGAAATTACTCATGCCTGACCCGGTGGCCAAGTGATAATGATGCACACTTTGGTGCAAGAGGCTTGGGTTGGAGTTTTATTCCCTGTACCCCAAGCTTTTATTTTCCAGGGTTAGAAGTGGAGTGACTTGCGGCACTGTGTAAGTGGGAGCTGTTGGTTAGGGAATAGTTGGATGCGGATTTCTTCATCCCTCGGGTTTCCCTTCTCTGTGTAGTTTGAGCTGCAAGATGCTCTAAAGCAGAGGCAGCGAACCCTGGCTCACACATTCAGAAGCTGGGACTGCACTGATGCTGTGACAGCCCTGTCCCCAGAAGGGAGATGCCCCAGGGTGAATGGGAGGAAGGCAAAGAGCCAGTCCAGACGGGCACCTTGGGTGCCCCTGTTTAAAGCAAAAGAGGGTGGAAGGGCAGAGGCTGCAAAGGCATTTGAGCTGGGAAGCCCAAGGGAGATTCTAACACTGTCCTCAGTAACTGAAACAGGGGATGTAGCCACGTGGTGGCTTCCCATTCGGCAGGTGGTCTCCAGAGGACACATGCACTTGTTCCTGACCGCAGGGGTCCCTTGTGGGCTGAGGGTGCCCCATCTCTGAGGCTCTCCCTGAAGGGTGAAGTTAGTGATTGCTTCCAGCCGCGTGGCTACAATCTGCACTGATTGAAAAGCAGCTCCAGGCTGCCTGCCAGGAGCCGGGAACCGGCCTGCCCTGCTGAGCTCCAGGCTCCCCGCTCCCAGCCCCTGCGGCTGCGTTTCTGGCACGGGAGTCCCTCTTAGGTCACGGAGCTGTTAGCCCCAGGTTTCACCCCATAAAACGTGTCCTGCCCGACCCCTGTGTAAACAGGAGGCAGCGTTAGCAGCCAGTGTTCCCGGGTGCTCGTTTCGCCGTCCCCACCGTGTGTGCCACTCTGCAGCCCGCATTCCTCTCTGCTTTGCTAAGCCGCTGCCTCTTGAGCTGACACAGCTAATATTTCTCTTGCTGGCAGGGCAGGCACATTAGTGGCATTTAACTGTTCAGGAGCAACTCAGCCTGTTAAAGCCCCAGCAGCCCAGGTCAGTAAGGGCCGGGGCATTGCTGGTACCAGCTTTGACCTGTTCAGTCTCTTCTCCAGCACTTTTGTTCCCTCTCTTCTGCTCTCCTCAGCTTCATCTTGCTGTTGAAACTCGTGTTCTTCATACAAGCAGTGCCTTAGGAGATATTTTTTCTGTAAGAGCCTGAGAAATTTGTTCAGTCTGCAAACCCTCTGTAGTTACTTCCTTACAGGACCTCTGTCACTGTAGTTTTGGAGCAGCTTCTACCATGCATACTACAGTACTCTGAATATCTCCATTTCTGACAGTGGAAAATGTACCTGAAGGCCGTGCTGCTGGCTGGGATATGTGGCTCTTGGGGAGGCTCTACTGAGGTTTTAGAAAAATAATCAATTCTGTTCACCTAGAATGATTCCGTCCCACCCTGCATTTTGGGAATAGGTTGTCCTGTTGTACCTTTTGCTGCCACTTGAGTTGCTCATTGTGTATAGAAGCTGACCAAAATGTAATGGACATGTGCCTGTATTGCCCACTGGTTGCCCTGCATTGCCCAGCCTGATGAGGTAGCATTGCTTTAAGTAGAGCCTGAATCTGTTTTTATTTATTTATTTATTTTGCAGTGTTAATAATGGCTCATTATATGCACGTATATTCTAAAAGCTTTGCATTAGTTGTTTTTGTGAGGCACAGACTCACGTGTTTTCTCTCACCTGGGGTGTCAGTGGCAGAACTCGCACTGTTGTGGACCCTGACCTCCGTGCAGTAACAGGAGGCAGTGATGTGGCCTCACTTGCTGCAGGGTTTCAGCTCTTCTCAAGCTCGGTGATTCAGTATCAGTGAAAGCCAAATGTATCGCGGTGTCGCTTTTTTACAGTTTATTCTGGCCATACATGGGCAGCGTCAGCTTTGGAATTCCTTCCCTATAAATTCAATAGCATCTTGTGGGTGGTGGTGGGAAGCGCTCTGGTAGTATCAGCTCGGCGCTCCGTTCCCGTTGGAAACGTCCCCATTTGCACATTCTTTGAGCGCTGCGTGCTCGCTACAGCTCCTGCTGCAGCTCCCAGCAGGACCTCTCCCCTTCGGGGCAGGAGGGTTTCACCCTGCTCCCCACGTCGGGGCCAGCAGTGGGGTCTGCCCCCCGGTCACCTCTGGACGGGCTGTTGCAGCCGAGGGGGACGTGCAGCGATGGGAGAGGAGCACTGTCCTGGTTCCCCGTGGGAATGCCCTGGGGGGCCGAGGGCTCCGTCGCGCCCCATGGCCATGGCTGTTCTGCCTCCACGTTTGCTTCGCGGCGTGAGCGTCAAAGTTCAAGCCTGTTGCAGCAGAGGAGAGTCCTGTGCCCTGTGTTCCCTTCAGCCGCAGGGTCCCCCGCGGCGCAGGCAGCCTCGCGGGGCGGGCGCTGACCTCTGTGAAGTGTGACCGTGCAGCCGTGCGGGCTGAGGCAGCCAAACCTCTGGGTTTCGGGCTGGCAAATGGTTCTGGCAGGGCAAGTGTGGAGGGCTGCTGCTTCTCTGGGGCTGCTGGGAGATGTCAGCTTGTCCAAGGAGCACATTCCTTTGCTCAGATCTGTGTTTTCCTCATGTGAAGCAGAATCAGATGCACTTTTTTTTCCTTTTTTTCTTCTTTTTTCCCCCCTCCCTCTGCAAAGCCCCACATGAGCCAGGCCAGGGCAGCTCTTCTGTCCCGTAAGGGCCAGCTGGAGCTGGATGTGGCAAGTAGGACCCCGCGGGCACATGCAGCCTGGCTCGTGCAGACCTGCCCCGTGGGGCAGATGGGCTGGATCCCTTTATCAAGGGGGCTGATCGTTGAGCCCTGCCTCTTCTGCTGCTGAGCTAGCATCACTGTAAACAGAGCTGCAAGCTGCCTATTGCCTTCAAATAACGCCCTGAAAAGCAGTTCTGGTTGGGTTTCTGCGGGTGAGTGAGGCGAGGGCTGCAGCAGCCCTGGCGAGGGCCTGGCCGGGGCTCCCCTGGCGTGTGCCGAGTGTCATGGGAGGGGATGGTCCCGCGCTCCGAGTGTCACGGGATGGGGCTGGCCACGCACTCCGTGTGTCCCGGGTGAGGCCAGGGCTGCTGGAGCGCAGGTCGCCGCAGCGGCCGCCCCGTGCTCGGCCAGCGCCGATAGCGCGCGCGGCGCCCGCGACTGCGTCCAGAGAGGGGCAAGGCAGCCGAGTGCCAAAGCCAGGGAGAGAAGGGTGATTTTTTTTGACATCCTTTGGAGTTTTGATCTCCATATTTGGAAATGTTTACCCATTGCTCTGATCTATTGCAAGGGAGGGGAGGTGACTCAGGGTCTGGTGGAAGCAGGATTTGAATTCCTGTAGTAAGGGTTTTTTTTTCTTTCTTTTTTTTTTTTTTTCCCTTCTCTCTCTCCCCGTCCTGTTTTGGACGCTTGTTGTGGTCAGTTTTCAGTTCTCTCTTGCTCCTGGACCTTGTTCCAAATTTGATCTGTTGGAGAGAGAAGCGTATCAGTGAAGGAGCTTGCCTGGATGCTGGTAAGTGCATCGCTGCTGCTTTAGCAAGCGCCTTGGGATTTTTGTGTGTGTTTTGTTTAGTCAGATGGATTGCATCAAAGCGTGTGCGTGGCTGCTTGCAGGGGCAGGCGTGTGGATCTCTGCTCAGCAGTCAATGAAAGGGACCCAATGAAAACTTCTGTAGTGGGGAAAAATAACTTGGTGGTTTAGTCTCAACAGCAGAACGTTTTGCCCTGCGTTGTATCTTCAGGCCTAGGTATAAGGGTAACTTTAGCCAGCTTCCATTCAGTCATGTTCTGGTTTCACTGGTAAGTTCAGCAAGGCAGTAAAGCACCGTGATAATGAATTAACTGAATATGTAGGTATATACTGTCAGCAAGTAAAATACAGCAGAAATGTGACTTCTGTCTTAAAAATGTTAAAAAAGCTGGTATGCTATGAATCCCAAATGTTAATGTTTAACCCTGTTTCATGAGGGATCTGAAGAAACTTAGCTGCTTTAACTGGATGGAGGTTCACTGCATGTTTGTTTCCTATTATTCTTTATTTTTCCTTAGTTTGAGTTTTCTAATCTGCCTGATACTGCAGCTGTCTGATGCTCCTTTCCCCGCCTTCCTTTCTTTTTCCTGAAAGGAAGCTGCAGTTCATCCAGCAAGGCAGGATAGGGGGTGGGGGGGACCATTTTGCTTCCTGTTTTATTCATGGCAGCTAAAACCATGCCCAGGAACCGGCGAGGAGATCCCGCAGCCCGCGTTCCTCCTGTCATTTGGAGCATATAACGCACGGCGAGCACTCTTAGAGCGAGCTCCGGCCTCCAATGGGAAGCGGGGCGCTCATCCTTCCCGTTGGGAAGGGGCCGGATGAGGAGCGGCTTGTGCTGGGCTGAGCGTTGTGTCCCCGCTGGCGGGTATGTTTAGGCTGGTTCGGGCCTGGTGCTGTCACACGTTGCCTACTTTTAAGTTTAGAGTTTTGTTGAAGAGTTAGGGCTTTGGTTTTCCGTGGCCCTTTCATGTGAGGTTGGTATTCGTTCTCACTTTAGGTTTCCTGAGAGAGTGGGATTTGTGTCAGGTTTTGGGGCAGAGCTTGGTGTCAGCGTGAGGGTTCAGAGCGGTGGGAAATGGGGCTTTGCCCATGCCCACGCCTGGCCCTGGCGCTCGCGGGCCCCGTGGGGCTGCCCGAGCTGCGGACGACGTCGCTGCAGGTTGAGCACCCAAGGGCCTGACCCAGCCCGCGCTGCAGCTTGCAGCTGGGCTCGGCGTCCTGGGGACAACCTGGCCATTCTGTGCATCAGAAGTGATGCTGCTCCTGCAGTTCCGCCCTTCCCTGCACTGCATGTGGGGAGATGCGACAAGCAGGGCCGAGGATTCATGGAAACATAGATGTTTCCAAGAGCAGGCTCGGGCTGGCTACCACTACACCCGCATGAGCACCCAGGGACCATTCCCTCCCATCCCTTGCTCTGTTTCGTCACCCCAAGGGTGTGACCGGAGTGAGGGCAACTGAAAGGCTAGCGGAGGACCAAGGCTGAGCTCAACTCCCACTTTGCGAGCCGCCAGCTCGTCCCAGCTGGTGGGCAGCGCGTGGTGCGGAGAACCCCGTCTGAGCCGCCTGAGGGGACGCTGCGGCCGACACCGCTGTGCCCTGGTGCTTCTCCAGGAGCCGGGCTCACGCTGCCACGGCTGATGCTAACCAGGACCTACGATCGATGCCAAAGAAAGGATCTTCCCCGCTCCAGGCGTGGAGCCATTAAGGGCTGAAGTGTAAACTCGGACTAAAGATTTTCTTCCTGCAGCGCGGCTGCTGTCAGCGCTGCAGCCCGGGGCTGCACGAGAGGTGCGTTCGCAGCCCGTCCTTCGTCCCCAGGCTGGAGCCAGGCCAGGAGCCCTGCTCATGGTGCCCCTGCTGAAGCCTTGGCCATGTCGTTGAGTAGCTCAGGTGCCACGAGGGAGTTCAGTGCGTGCTGAGGGGCAGGACACGCGGCAAAGGAGCCGCTCCGGGGCGCCCAGATAGCACAGTTCAGAGTGCGGGGGGGAAGGAGAGGCCGAGTTACAGGCCTGGATGATCCCCTGTATCTCGAACTTTGTGTTTCCCTTAAGACAAAGGTTTGGGAGCCCGTAAACACTAAATCGTGTCTGCAGGCTGAGAAAAGCCGAGTTATCCTTGATGTGCCGG
>JAVCKT010024024.1:0-28766 GCA_032273925.1 Rhynchotus rufescens
GGACGCCCCGCCACGCGCGCCCCGGCCCTTCGCCGGCGCGGCCGGCTCTTCCCCCAGCGCTTCCCGGCTCGGGCAGCAACGGAACATGCCGTGCACAGAAAAGCCCGGTACCCTGCAGCTTGGGAAGCTATGGATGGGAAGAGTGGGAAAGGGGAGAGCAGGGGAAGTCCTGGTGCCCCGGATGGAGCTGCCTGCACCGAGGCAGGGGCGAGCGAGGATGGCTGTGCCCGTTCCCACTGACCTGTCGCGAGGACAAGGCCAGCGGAGGGCTCCTCCTCGGAGCCTTTGCTGCCAGCCCGGGCGAAGCTGCCTCCCGGCATGGGGAGCCTGCCCCTCGCCAGCCCGTCGGAGCGGCGGGAGGCTGGAGCAGGAGGTGATGCTCACGCTCCAAGGCCAGGGTGGGAAAGGTGCCGCCCGGGAAGCCGGCCAGGGGCACCGGAGCCGAACGGTGTAAGCGACAACCACGCGGACAAGCGCAGGACAAGCGCACACCGCAGCCAGCCGCAACGCCGCGCCGGGACGGGACGGATCTGGCCGCGCGCCTCCCCGCGCCAGCGAAGCCCTCACGTGCTCCAGGGAGCCCCGCTCTGCTTCCCATCGCCACACAGCCCTCACACAGCCTGGAGGGGACCGGCAGCAAAACGAAATCCGCCCCCTCCAAACGGACTAGCTGCATCTCCAGCACACGGAGAGCCGCAGGCCGGAGCGGGACGACCGGGGCCGTGCTCAGGAAGACGCCGCTTACGAAGCCGGGGGCTCGCGCTAGGCTGTTCAATGCACCAGTTCTGCCGGTTATCCCGCCAGTGACGGCTCAGCGCCGCGTGGCCACGCGCCCCTCCGGCGCTGCCACCTTTGCCAGCACCTCCAGGAGGAGCCTCCCGGCGCCCGCGCAAGCCCTGGCCGCCCCGTGTTGGTTCCACTCTGCTCCTCATGGGGCTCCAGGAGCCTCCTGGTGACAGCCCCACTTCAGCGGGGGGACCGTCCCCGGCTCATCACACGCTCGCCCTTTTGCTGCCCGAACAGCTGCTGTTGGCACAAACGCCCCATTGAGTCTCTTTTGCTTTGAAAGCCCATGCCGCCCGAGAGGCCACACTAAGTAAGCGCGGTTTTTACCTGAAGGGTGGAAATTCTCACCTGGGAAAGCTGTGATGGGTTCTGCAAAAGAAGAGAAAACAAAATAAAACCTAGGTTTAGTGAAAGGAGTCTGGGACTTTGGGGAAAAAACATTTGAGGCTGAGGGTCGTTTGGATTTGGCACGATGGCCTGAGTCATCCAGGGCAATTCCCACCTGGCCCCATGAGGAAACTCTGGAAACCCCTAGGATTTATCCAAGAGACCTTTAGGTCCTGCACCCTGATGGCATTAGTGTCCATAAGGGGAACGTGTCTCTCTGCCTGCACCCTTCTCCTCTCCCTGACAGCACCAAGAAACAAATTTTTTTTTTCTGTTTTTTCCTTTGAAGATGCTTCAAAGAAGTAATCTGTCACAAATTACTGGCTCTGAAAAGCAATAATCAGTGCTTATTACTGCTTGCTTTCCCGCAGGAGTAATAGGCTGGTGATTATTTTTAGATTACTCCCGCATTAGGCCCGTGAGTCAGAGGAGCAGCTGAAAGCACCGCTCCAGCTCAGGACGCCAGTGACACGTTTGTCAAAGGAAAAAATTATTGCAACTCCTTGGAGTTCACTTCAGGCTGCAAAGCAACCAGATCGCTTCCCCATCCGAAAACCAGGAGCCTGTCTGTGCTGGTGTCAGTTATCCCCCTGCTCACTGGTATTTTGGTGACATCGGAAACGACCCATGAATTATGTGAGAAGTTCTCAGCCACAGCATGTGGTTAGGAGTGATCCAAGACAAGTTCTTGCAGTTTTAGGCACTTGCAGGAGCTAGTTTTTAGGGCTGGCAGTTCGTGGACCTTGGTGGCTGGGCCTTGGTTGCAACGCGCTGTGTTTTGAAGCATTAAGTGCTACAGGTTCAAGCGGGCCCCAGGGTGTGGTGAGACCAGCAGAGGTTGTAGCACCAAGGAGGAGCCACCTCCGGGCTTTGGGGCACTGCACCTACCCATGCAGTTCTCCAGCGGGATGTCCGTGCCCAGGTGGATGTCATCCAGGGCGAGCTGTCCCGGGTGGCCGCTGCGGATGAAGCCCTCGAACACGATCTGTGGGAGAGCGGGAGGGAAACATCACCCATTGGCCCTAGGGCAACGAGCAGCAAACACACGGAGCAAAACACGAGGGAAAACAGAAGGACGAACCATTCACAACGAGGGAGGCTTGAGGAGAACACGGCGCTGGGGACGGGCAGCCGCGGCGCAACGGGGCGGCCGCGGCGCTACTCACCCGGTACTCGCCCTCGTAGCTGGGCAGGATGATGCGCCCCTCGCGCCACTCGTCGCCCTGGTCCTCGGCGATGACCCAGAGCGCCTTGGTGTCGTGGGCGGCGCGGCGCCACACGCGCAGCGTCGCGCCGCCGCCCCACGCCTGGTAGCGGAAGAGCATGCAGGCGGCGCTGCGCGGCAGCAGCACGGCCGGGCTCACGAGCCGCGCGCGCCGGCCCTCCCGCCGCCCGCCGCTCCGCAGCTGCAGGTAGCGCCAGCCCTCTGCTCCGCCGCGGCCCGCACGGGAGGAAAGGGAGAGAAAAAAATAAGAGTTATGTCACTTTGGGTGGCCGTTTGCTTGAGGCATCTTGCCTTGATGCTCAGCTGGTCACCATGGATGGTGCTTCTGCGGGGTGAAGGAGAAGTGTCCCGCCGTGGGCATCGCCAGCCTCACTAGGACCAGTGACAGGACCAGAGAGCATCAAGGCAAAAGGATTGGGGGGACAAGCTTGGGGACAAGCTGATGAGCAGCTGCAGTTAGGACCTAGCTCTCCGCTCCACGGATCCATGTCGGAAGCGCAGCGGAGCGCGTCCGTCCCACACGAGCCGGCGCGGACCTGGTGGCGTGAAGGACAGACCTGTCCCCGTGTGGCCGCATGAGGACGGGCAGCGCTTCCCAGCACCTACAAGGAGCATCTGGCCCGTTCACCGCCCCATGCCAACAAACGTGGGCATGAGAAAAAAAAGTTTGAAAAAAGTTAAAAAGGTTAAAAAAAAAAAGTAAACTGCCCGAGAGGGTCACTAGGGCTGTTGTCTGATGCAGGAGCCAGCTCGTGATCTGTGAGCAAACGAGACTGCCACCAATTCAAGCTGGACACTTAGCTGGTCGTGCGCTACGGGCCCCATCCACCCCAGCCAGGAGGCCGGGACTGAGGCCCCTGGGCAGATGTTCTCATGAATCGCAGCAGAAAAAAATAATTTAAAAAAAGTCCAAAACAAAAAAACACCCCCCACCCTCTCTCTTTTAATGATCCCATGGGAAAAACAAGGATAGTGAAGGGTCAAGCTTAAAGACAGCTCAATGTTTGTTTTCCTTGTACAAGAAGCTCTTACGAAACTTCAGAGCCCGGCAAACATTCCCGGCTGGAACCGCTCCGGAACAAATAATGTTTCCCTGCAGCCCCGTGAGCCCTGGCAGCGCTGGCGGCCTCAGCTCCCGTCCGTGCCGCTCCAGCAGGAGCGTGCGGGATTTTCCTAGTGCCGCTGAGGGAAAAGGAGGGGACAACAGGGTGCAACGCACCTCGGCCAGCCCTTCCACACGGCTCGTGGGCGCAGAGCCCTGGAGTGAGGCCGGCACCGCTCCGGCTGGGTCTTCACCCCCGAGGAACAAGAGCCTTGGTGACATTCAAGGATGGCTGGGAGTCGAGGTGCCCAACTTATCCAACCAGGGTCACTTTCCTTAAGGCCTCTGCCTTGCTCCCAATGGCAAAGATCCAGGGGGTGCAGCCTCTCTGAATCCCAAATATGCTGCTCCCTGAAGCTCACAAGCCTTAGCTATGGGGAGCCTTCTCCCAGCTGGGAAAGGTGTGCAAATCCAGAGGGAAAAATCCTGGTAGTCTCCCTCACAGGGCAAGGGGGAAGGGTATTTTTTAGGCTTGCAAAGGGCAGGGTGACAGCTGGAGCCGTGCCGGGTTTCTGGCCACCCTGGCTCCTTGTTCCCCAAGGGGGTCCCCAGAGGGGAGGACGTGGAGCTCATCCCGGTGCCGAGCGCCCAGGGAACACCGCGCTAAAAAAAGCCGCCTGCAAGAGTATCTTGGAAGTAAAAATAGTGGCAGGAGAGCGATGGGTGTCTTGTGAGCCTGGAGAAGGAGCTCTGCAGCCAAGGCCGGGGTGGGATCGCGAAGCGGAATCGGGACAGAGCCCAGGAATCCAGGCCCGTCTCCCAGCAGCTTTTCCTAATCCAGCGCCTCGCGGGAGATATTTCACCACGGTCATTTCCCCCATGCACACTGCGCCAGGGCTCCTCCTTGCCTGCCTGGCTATTTTTTGTCCATTTTCATTCTATTTAAATTCTGTTTTGCCGCTTTCCAAAGAGGCAGAGACGCAGCCTGTGTGGCCCATAAATGTGCCGTGCGCTTCCCTGCTCCCAAAACTGGGGGAAAAACTTCAGGGAAAGAGCAAATAGTCACTTAAACGCCGCTTCCCTCTGCACTTTCCAGTGCTGCCCTTGACCGCTAGCCCCTTTGCTGTCCCCATGTGGGGCCGGGCGCGTGTCCTCGCTCACGTGTAGGAGCCTTCCGAGCCACCACAGCCAACTAATTGTAGGGAGACTCGGGGGAGAGGAAATGAAATGAAAAATCGCGTCGGAGTTATAAAAATACGGAGTAATTTTTATCCCGCTTGCAGTAGGCTTATATTAATTAAACCTTATTGCGGCGCAGGGGTGCGGAGGGTTATTAAGCCCAGGGCTGGCAGCAAGTGTCCTCTCCTGCAGCCCGAAGGCTCCAGATATTAATCTGCCAAGGCACTCGACCGCTGCAGAGATAAACACTTGAAATGTGAAGATGCTTCTGTGCCTCGCGGGGCCCCGTGTCCCGCCAAGGAGTTTGCCCTGTGCAGGCTGCGGGGTGGCAGGTTCCCCTCTTCCCATATGTTTCAGGAATATGTATTTTCCTCCTCAGTGCTGCCTACAAGTGTGGGAAGTCAGCCGGGGCAAGGGGAAGGCCAGGGGTGAACTCCCAAGACCCGGAGCTAAAGGGGTTGCTCTAGCAGGGGAGGAGGCAGGCTCGGCTCCGAGGGATTCTGGCGCATCGCCGGAAAGCCCAACATGGATTATCCTGTTGTTCACGTTCTGCTTCCAAAGCAGAGCGAGGGCAAATGGGCAGATGAGCCCCTTAACTCGTCCTGCCCGAGGAGGAGGCTGAAGCCCAGGCCAGGATGCAGCACAGCTGAAGTCAGCGCTAGAGGCCATCGGAGCAAACATGTGGGAGGAAGAAGGGCATCTCTCACAAGAGAGGAAACGGGATCTGCGGAAAAAACACGGGGTCCAACAGAGGACACTTGGCTCAGGATGTGGAGCAAAGACCAGGTGAGCCCACGTGCTCACGGGGGACTCACAGCCCAGAGTCTGACTCAAGGCCATCTCAGCAGGAGAGTTAGTGCCAAAAGTCACAGACCTATAAATAGGACGTGAACCAATAGAGCAGAACACCTGAAATCTCCATAAAAGACAACACTAATGCCTGCACAGCCTTCTCAAGAGCTACACAACTGTCAGACACTCTCACACAGAGAAAGCCCCACCAGCCCATTCCCTAATTTGCTATATGCTATTAATTATCTTACCAGGCACGGCCTCGGCGCTCGGGTCGGCGCTGCCCATCTGTGTGCTTGCAGGCTCAAAAGACCACGTGTAGCCCGTGTCCAAGTCGTGTGACCAACCACAGAGGTCCTCGGGGAGATCAAAATTGCAGTTGAAGTTTTCAGGCAGGTGGAAATCTTGAAGAGAAAGAAATAACAGGCAAAGTGAGGTTGGATAAAAAAAAATGGGATGCCCATGAGGAGGTGCTATTAAAAAGCAACCCGAAACTAAAATAGGTGGCAAGCTGTAACTACAGAAAGCAGGAAACCTCCCTCACATTTGACGCTTTTAACCTATCTCATATTTCGTCAGCTCCAGGGATCAGCCTTGAGTTCTGCACCATCCAAATGCTCACGCGCCGCTCCTGTGGCTGGGGCACCAAAACAAGCACATGCACAAGCACCAAGTGCTTCCACACTCTAATCAGCACCTTCCCTCCGTGCCCCAGGGCAGGCAGATATTAAATGCCTTCTTAAATGTCAAGGAAGAGGCGCTTCCGGAGCGCCCCTGCGCGCGGCGGTCCCTTCCCTGGCTCCAAAAGGAGAAGCTCTAGTGCTCCAGCAAGGCAGAGTGACGGATCTCGCCGCTGGCGCCAGTCGGGAGCTGTCTGTCAACACGGCGGCTGCCACCCACTGCTTGCCACCTTCACAGGGGAATGTCCGTGGGGACACGCGGGGACACTGTGGGTCTCATGCATGAGGGCTGGGGGATGCTCTCTGTTTCCAGCTCTGCTGCAGAGGCACCTTTGGACTGGTCATCCAACCTTTCTGGTGTGCATCAGGAGCTAACTCCCCCGTGTGAAGAGCCTGAGGAGCTCGCGGGGAGCGTCCTGCCGAGCGGCTCGTCCGGGTGAGACACGGAGCCGCAGGACGGGCTGGGACGGGCCGAGCGCCGGGCGCACGCGCACCTCACACGCACCAGTTTTAGACCGTGTTTTTTTTCTTGTGCAAAGAGGAAGTTTTCGATCACAGCGAGGCAAAGCGGAGGCCGGGAGGCGGCTAGTGACTGAAGCAATAGGCACGGGGGGATGGCGCTGCAAAGGGTCAAGGGCTTCCTGACTCTTGGAAATAAAACAATGTGGAGCACAGGAGCCCTCTCTGCCCTCCGAGAGCAGCACCGTTTCTCCTCACCTCCCGTAAACCCAGCGCTCCCGGGAACACCCTCATTGTTCCCGAGCTTCCCAAGTGCCTCGGGAACTACGGGGACCAGTCACCGTCCAGAGATCCCCTTCCTGTCCTCCTAAGCTTTCAAGCAGGTGCCAGTCGGGGGGATGTCCCCACCAGGGTGTAGGTTGTCCTGAGGTCACCCGACGTCTCTGCACGTCGTGATTCACCAGCCAGCCCTTTCCTCCATGGAAGGAGCTCCGCACGCTCGGGGGCCTCCATCTCTGTCCCGAATCACCTCCTAAATTGATGACACCGAGCTGGGGGGGCTGGTATGGAGGGGACGCCACACGAGGCCCTAAGTGACTTGCTTCGGGTCACATAAGGGAGCGGGGGGAGCAGCTCTTCAAGCCCTCTACCCCAGGCACAGCATTAGCCGCTATCTCCCGCTCTCGCATCCTGCCTTGATATCACTTATCAGATCTTCACCGGGGGCTTTTTTTTTTTTTTTTTTTTTGAGCTCGGCCTATCGCTAATGACATTACTCAAAGCTTTCCAGGAATCAGCCCCCACGTATAGGAGCAAATGGGAAGATAAGAGCGTTTGCCTGGCTCTCAAGCCATCGCTTAGGGAGCTGCAGATGAGCTGCTCCGATACGTACCGTCCTCTTCGGCACAGCTCTCGCCGCACTCGGTGGCCTCGGCGTCCGTCGGGTACGGGGTCGGGGTCAGCTCGCCGCTCAGCGTGGGCACCAGCGTCTCCGCTGTGGCCTTCGCGTCTGAAAGACACGGAGCAGAGGGAGCCTTTGGGACAGAGGCTACAAAAAGAACAAGCCCACGTGGGAGGAAAGCGGGCGCAGAGCTTTGCTTGTGTTCGTACATGGGCTGGAAGAGATAGGACAAGAACACCCCATGGCAGCAGGGCCTGAACTCCCTGTGAACAGCCCTTTCTGCATGGGACTCCCTTTGATTTAGGGTCCCCGCTGGGGCTCTCCTGCAGACACACGGCCTCCTTCTTGTCCCTAATTCCTTAATCTATCCCTAATCTATTCCTTCATCGCCGGTGCTGGCAATCCACTTGGCTATCAGCGTCGGACAGCAGAGATCACAAGCAGCACATCCTCTCGTCTCCTCAAGGCAGATGATAGGCAAGAAAAACAGAGACAACGTTCCCACTAATGGAGCCAATTTATGGAACAAGTCCCTCCAACCCACGGATGACGTAACCACGGACAGGACGGACCCAGAGAGATCCCAGCCCGCGCTGGCTCGGCCGCAGACAGCATCTGGTTTCACGCCGCGCGCTCCCGAATACGCGTCTAAACGCGACTCCGTCCAAGTTCCCTCTCTCCAACACGGCCTGTGTGAAACACCCTCCAAGTCGGAGTCGGGGTAACGTAAGGAAGAAAGAGAGGGATGTTAAGATCAGCAGCCAGCGGCAGGAGGCTCCAACCTGCTCCCCTTCTGCGGGTGCCTTAGCTGGGCGCAGCACCCGGCTTTGCGCTTTCCACTCCTAAAGAGCTTTGCTCAGTGACTTGTGCTTCTGTGGCAGCACCCTTCAGGATATCATTTAATAAAGCCAGAAGCAGAAGGAAATGGCTAAATGCATCAAATATTTTCCATAGGCTCCTTTTCCCCTCTTTTATTTTCCTGTTATTAAACATGTTGCACATTAACTCTCACGGTTTCTTTCTTTTTCCTTTTTCTTTTCCCTCAGCGTTTGTCTTCTGTTCATGGTAAAATACCAAATAACCTCAAAGCCTTTTAATTTGTAAGTTCAAATTCGTTACAACCCCATAAAACTTCAAATGCAACCAAGAAGCAAATTGCAAGCAGCCAGGCACAGAAAAAGGTCATAAAAAAGAAAAGATGGGAAAATAAAAGAGCAGCAGGTGAAGGCAGCATATCAAAAGCTGCAAGTTATTTGGAGCTGGCACATTTTTTTTTCTGGGTTGTTGTTCTTGTATATTGAGATTTATTGCTGGTATTTGACAGTGTGGAAGGACCTTGAAAGCCGAGTCCCATACGGGACGCAGATGCTGAGCGGATGTAAATCAGCGGTGCTACCCTGCCCCGGACAAGCCTCGGAAATCTATCCTGGAAAAGCAGTTGCCATGGCAGGGCTGCAGCAAGACAGCTCGGAGGGATAATGGAAATAGCAGGGGGGACGGCGCAGGGTGCAAAAAGGAAAGTGCAAGAAGAGCGGCCTGCCCGGCTCCCTGCTCCCAGCAAGCGGCCGTGCAACTGGTGGTAGCTGCCACTCGGGACGCGGAGCCGCGGAGCAATTGGAACCAGATGTGGGGGACTTCAAAGGGGAGGAAAACAGCTGCGAGCGAGTGCTCATCAATCTCCGCTCTTCAGAGGGGACGGCTGGCAGGTCTTTGAAGGGAGCCCGCTGCCGACCGGTTGCTTCATGAGTTTTGGGCTACTGACCTTCGTGGCTGCGGTTATTTACCTGCTTGGCTCGTCTCGAGACGCTCCAGGCTGATCATATAAATGCTCTCTGAGGTGTAGGTGCTCTCTACAACGTGGCAAAGCCACACGAGCCACCTCAAGGGTGACGGAGCGTTGCGGACAACTGCATCTCTGTGCGTTTTGTGCTGTCACACGCTGGTGATGCCTCTCATGGCACGTCACAGGGGCAAGGAGGGAAGCAGAGACTCCACTAAAGGAAAAACTCCATGTTCTTTAAGCTTCCTAGAAGCGGAGTTTTTAGAAGGAAACGCCTTCTACAGATGCGCGTTTAAAAATGGAAATCATACCTCTTTATCACTGCCATCTGGAGACCAGATTCAGGTTTAAGTAGATTATTAAAATAAGAAAAACACCAACAAAACTAAAGGACAACTAGCCCCTGCTGCTGAAAGGCTAACGTGAAACTGAATGAGCTGTTGGGTGCCTTTTTGGCTTTTGGGGATGAAACTATGGAGCAACCAGGTGGCACTGGGAGAAGGGGCAGGGCACCCCTATGGCTCTGTGGGTGAGACATTTTCCACCTCTGCGATAAAATAAACGGTGAAAAACATGTGGGCAGAAGCCGACACAGGGAGAATAGCCCCAGCTCGTGCAGGGGGTGGAGTGGAGGGGGCTCCTACCTGTCCAGTCGCATCCCAGCACTTCCAGGCGCATCCCGATTCCCGCGGGCGACCACCTCTCCGGGTGCACGCGGACGTACTGCGCGGGGACCGGCTCGAACCTCCGCACCTCGGGGATGTCGTAGTGGATGTTGCCCTCGAAAAGCTGCGGGAGGGAGCGGGCAAAAAGCTGGTGAGCAGGGAAGCAGCAGCAGCAGGTCTCCTAGGACATGTGGGTTTGACTGGGAACACCTAAAGTTCGCCCAAATCTTAGGAGCAGATGTGGTCATGTGGAGACCAAACATGCAGCAGCAGCAGCAGCAGCGAACTCGGTCGTTCCTTGAGCTCCCTGCTGCTCCTGTGCTGCTTGGCAGGAAGGTCAGCAGCAAATTTGGAGAAAGCGCAGGAAAGGCTTTGGGGAAAGCACAGGGAATTTGCAGAGTGCACTCGTGGGAAAAAAAAAGGTCCAAAATAGCCCAAAATTTCCCAAGAAGTCATGACTCATCCTCATCCTCAGAGGCGCAAGCGGCAGCAGCAACGTGTGTTCTCCCTCAGCTTGGTTTTCAGCTCGTGCTGAACAAGACCCAGCACCTACTGGGGGACTATGGCCTGCAGGAGCTGGGCACGGCCGATGGTGATGCTCCCAGCCCTACATGAGAGGCCACTGCCCATTGCACCAAGCATGGGGCGGGGGAGATCTGGACCTTTTGGTCCATAGTGAAATGAAACTGCCCACTCTGAGGCAAGGTGGAGCCTACAGCCTCCAGGAGCCTAGAGCCTGCAGCCTCTAGGATGGCTTAGGAGGATGTACCCTCCATCCAAATAGGGTTTCATGGTGATAGTCCAATTTCAGAGTCTAAATTCCCATTCTTGTGGAAGGAGAGGACTCCCCAAGACCCCATGAGGAATACAGCCAGAAACACATCCCCTTGGAGCCCTCCTGCTGCCCCAGGCGGTACCTACCTTGGCTTGCATCGTTTTGGGGTCCTGGATGAAGTCCCAGTCCTTCCCGTTCATGCTGTAGGCCACCTTGAACTTCTTGACGAAGGAGCGCGCCTCGGTGGCGCTCACGCTGTCGCCCCCGCGAGCCCCCTGGATGATGACGCCCCGCACGTTCCTGGGGACGCCCAGGTCCACCTGCAGCCACTCCTCGCCGGGCTGCGCCTGGGGGACGCGGGGGAACCAGCCCGAGCGGCTGCTCACGAGGCGGGCCATGCTGGGCGACCAGTCGTAGCCCCGGATGGACGAGGCCGAGATCTGCGCGTCAGGGATGAGGCCGGAGAGCATCCCCAGCAGGTTGGAGCAGGGCGAATCTGCGGGCACGGAGAGGGTGTGAACGTCCCCCGTGGGGTTCTCCCAGGACGAGCTCCCTGGGGCGTGGGGCACGGGCGCCCACGTGCCCTGGTATGGGGCACGGTCGCTCACCGGTGATGCGGCAGCCGTAGAGCTCCAGGCGCAGGGCGATGCCGTTGTGCCAGCTCTGGGGCCGGATGCGCACGAAGCGGGCGAGCAGGGGGCTGTGGATCTTGTTGAGCACCACTTCCGTGGCGTCCTCGTTGGCCTGGAACGTCTGCAAGGGGGCAGAGGGTGGGTCACGGCCTCTCCCAGCGACAGGATGGGTCGCCGAACCCATCCCCGAACCGGGATGCTCCCCATGCTTAGGGAGCCTCTCGGAGTCGCTCCTGACCCGATGCGAGAGGAGCAGGCTGCTGCCTCACCAGATGGCCGCGATCAATAACCAGATGGACCTCAGAGCCACCCCTTCCCTCCCAGGATTTTAGCAGCCCGGACAAGGCCTGGGCACTCCCGTTTCTGGTCTAGCCTGCGGAGCCAGAGGTTGGGAAAAAATAAAGAGGGAAGGAGAAAAATGCCCATGTGGGTGCAGTTTTCGGGGCCCCCCAGCATACCCACACGCCACAGTCAGCCCTGGGAATGGAACAGGAATGGAAAGGCAGCATTCCCGCTGGGCAGGAGGAGCAGCCCACGGCGCTGCCGGCGAATCCGCCCCATCCGTGGGATTCGGAGCAGAGATGCTCATGTGGAGGACATACATCACGCCGCTACCGTTTAGCAGCACGGCGTGGTGTATGTGCTTTTAATATCCTATTGTATCCTCCCTGGCCCTGCTCCCTGTCCGTTCCCTTGCTGGGCAGACCCCAAACGCCCTTCTCCGGGGCACGAGGGCTCTAAGGAGAGCGGTGCCCGCGGGCGCTCCCCGCACGCGCGCTCACACGCACGGATACGTTTCCGCACTCCGGCTCTTCCGCAGCGCCTGACACCCAACACCTCGCCCCGAACCCAACACCGGAGCACAGGAAATGTTTCGCTGAGCCCAGGCAACTATTTTAGCGCCGGCAGCCCCATGTCAGGTCAGCCTAAAGGTCCCTCTGTCCCTCTGGAGGTGGCCCCGAGCAAGCGGCCGGGTGCAGAAAGTCTAGGGAGCTCCTTCCCTTGGCAAAACTCCTGCGCTTCCCGCAGGCAGCAGTTTGAAGGCTCCACGAGCCAAAGGTTGCATATGGACCGGCATGTTTAACAGCCCCTGATGAGGGTTGCTGCTCTTTTTGGTTTAACATGTTTCCCGTTTTGTTCTTTTTTAGCTCGCTTAGCACATACAAGCATCAGGGGCCAGGATCCAAATTTACACCCATGATGTGGCTCTTTGCTGACTTCTGCAAAGTTGAGCTTGATGGAAAGCAGAGCCAGGACCAAGCCCAAGAACTTCATCGCTAGCAAATGCATTGCTGCAAGCCTCTCTCACACAACCTCAATCCCCACCACCTGCCTCCAAGACGAGCCTCTGAGCTGCCTTAGACTTAGGGCCCTGTGATGTCCTCAGGCTGGATAGTGTTCAGCCAGCTGGGCAAGCCTGAAGAACCCATCTGGATCATGGTCCACAGGGCAGAAGTGACACCAGGTCCCATATGAGCTGCACTGGCAGCATCTGCCCCAATCAACGTCATTTCTGGAGGGCACAACAGATCACAGCAAGTCATGGTCTGGTACCAAGCTCAGCACAGTGTGATGGGCCTTTCCAAGGCAGGTGCTCTTGGAAATGGGCTCCTCATGGATATTTTGTCTGTAAGGTCTTTTCTCCCAGAAGAAAAGCAGGCAGGTAACCAGTGTGCATGGCTGAACGTGTCTGACACACCAAAAGCACTGATTCCAGAGCCAGGGAGGACGGTGGAAAGAGCCCCATTGACTTCCACAGGCTCTGCCTCCTGCCTCAAATTAGCACTCGCGGCATGGGAAGCGCTAGCAGGAAAACGTGTGAAGTGGGGAGCGCCAAGAAAGCAGCGATTTCTTCCCCCTTACCAAAATAGCACACTGCTATTCCTCCAGCCTCTCCGCTTTCCATCCCACTCAGCACGTATTTCGAGCCAAGTCTTGGAGCGGTGTAAATCAACATGCCTCCGCCGAAGTACAAGAAGTCACAGTAATTTACACCAGCAGGGGGGAAAGAAAAAAAATGAGAGAGCCCTGGCTGGGAGGTGAGGAGATGGAGAGGCACGAGGAGACGGAGAGGGGCGCGCTGCGGGGTGAACGCACACGCTATGGGGCACAGAGCCACTGCCCGGGCTGAAAACGTGACCTCAAGGTGTAGCTCCCTCCTGATTTACCTCTTCAGAGCCTTGCCTGGCCGCTCTGTGATTCCATGGGGAGCAGGGCAGGGACGGATGCAGACGTCGCGCTGGCCCTATTGGGTTTATGAGCACGGGACGAGAGCTCGCTAACGGGATTAGGGCTTTGGGATTTAGACGGGGAAGCATGAAGGAGAAAAGCAGGGGGGATTATTTGCCCTGTCAGCTGAGGGAAGGTGCAAAACAGGCCATGGTTGATGGCGAGAGGCTCCTGGCGCAAGCAGCGGGCGGACGCTGTTGGATTTATTAAATCTGGGGATAAGGAGGTGGAAGAGAAATTATATTGGGCACTGTGCAGATAGGCCCACGTGTGCGCGCATACACACACACACACATATATATATACACACATATATATATACACTTACATGTATATAAATATATATGTATTATTTATATACGAGGGCTGCGCATGGGCAGGAATCGCACGCACCAGCGCCAAGGTCTCGCTGCATCCCTGCCTGCCGCGCCAGCCAGCGCGGAGCCGGCGCCTCTGGCAGCCCCGATTGCTCCTCGTTATTTATTGCTCATTTGGCTCGCTGGGGTGGCGCGATCCCCTCGCAGGATTCGTGCCCTTTCATTCCCAGGCCTTGATAGCTCCCGCGCTGCCGCTCCGTGGGGTTTTGTGATTGCTAGCCCAGCATGCGGATGGGGCGACGGCCATAAAAGCTCGATGAATCCTGCGCAGCAAAGCACCGGCCGTGAAAGCCTTTTCTCCTTCATTTGCAGTCAGCAAACACACTCTCGCCACCATGAAACACGCAGCGGCAGCCAGGTTTTCCAAGGAACAGCGTGCAGAGGGGAGAGGACATTTCTGCTCAGAGCATCCTCGTGCTCCCTCATCCAGAAAAGGCTCCCTCACCGAGTAAATCCTCCCGAAATCTCAGCTCTTTTCTGCAGGGCTCATGGCAGAGCGTGCAGGAGGGCCCTTACCTTGTGGTTCTTGCCGTGCCGGTACATCATCCAGTCCTCGCCGTTGGTGCTGACCTCCAGCTTGTAGGTGCGCACGTAGTAGCCGTTCTGCGTCTCTCTGGAGATGGCTCCCTGCGTGGCCACGGCCGTGAGCACCGTCAGGAAGTGCAGGTCCACCTTGCCAGGGAGAGAGGGACACGAGAGGGGGCCGTGACCACCTGGCAGCCCCGGCTGGTCCTCCCTCCACCTTGAAACAAGGAGCAAATTCAGCCTGTCTCGCTCCATCAAAAGACCTGGGTACAAAGACCTGGGCTTAACGGGTACAAAAGCCCGAGCTGATTTCCACACGACACTTGTGGGTAGGATTAAGGACCTTCTCCTTGCCTCCCACCAGGATCTGCACAGAGGCTGGACACTCGCGTCCCGCAAAGCAGGACAGAGGGCGGCTTTTTCCATGTAAAATGAAAGCACCATGTCCAATTAGCAAGTACTGCACTTCCCAGCTTTCCCTTTCTCCTTTTCCTCACAATGTGGGCTAAGAAAGGTCAGCGGGGCCAGCTTGGCCGCGCCACCATGAATGGAGAATGAGACATGTGCTCGAGGCAGTGACATTTGGCCACCTCCCCTCCTCGCTGCCCTTTGCGGGGCCGCGTCTCGCCGAGGCCCCTGTGGACCACGAGCACAGATCAAACTGGCTCCTCGTCCCTCCACGTGACGCTCTCGCTATTCCAGCTGTTTTTCCAGGGGCCTCCTGGAGGCTCCGTGCGCGCGTACCTGCAGGTACTCCTTGTTGCTGTCCATGTTGGGCGTCCAGCCGTTGTCGTCGCTGTTGAGGCGGCTCTGCTGCGGCGTCCAGCGCCCGTCCGAGTAGGTGGAGGAGGCGCTGATCTGCGCGTCCGAGATGCGCCCCGACTCCATGCCCAGCGGCGCGTTGCACTGGAAGTCTGCAGCGGACACGCGCGGAGCTCAGCTGCGGGGCGGCCGGCAACGCCGCTCCTCGCTTGATAGCGGGACGGCCTTTTGCGAGCTAAGGTGGCCCAGATCTTCCTCCATCTCCTCCTCCTCCTCTGTGCAGTTTTAGCACACAGCTCTGCCTCCCTCCTCCCATGCAGGCACACTGGATGCACCGAGACCCCTGGCCATGGGGTCCCCTGTCTCTGTGGAGGCAGGAGGTGAAACACAAGCACCGACAGGGCAGGGACCGGGCTGCTTCAGGGGGTGTGCGTGTGTATCTAAGTGCACCACCACACAGGACATCAGGCCCTTAGATGAAAGAATCTGGCACACTTTTATTCGAGCTTCCTCATCTCTAAGGCTTTTGCAAGTCACAATCAGCTCAATCTCCTTGCACATCTCATGCATTTCATGGCAGCTGTCCCGTAAAAACAGTAACAAAGAAAACACCAATAGGAAACATCGTGTGGGCCATAAACTCATGGAGCTCCACCAAACTGCCGGTGCTTTTAGTGCGGCCAAGTCAACTCTGGGCGGGAAGTGATGGGCTAAGTTAAGATCTCAGTGGTGTCATTAAAGTTTCAATTTACACCAGCTAAATCAAAACAGGCCCGGCTCCTTCGCATTTCTTGTGCCTGATTTCTCAAGCTTTATGTATCATTAGCCTTTTATTTCCCAGACTTTTCGTAAAAAAAAGGAATAGAAAGAGGATCCAAGCATGGCAAGATGTAGCAAGAAAGAGTTAGTGTGTCCCCAACTCACGTGGCCTCAGCAGAGAAGCCCCTACCTCCTCTCATCTAGGGTGTTCTGGGCTGTGTGTTTTGGGGAAATCGGAGGGAAAGAAGGTTTTTTACATGTTCTTGAGTGCTACTGCTGCACACGTTGGGCTGTAGCCTTTGCCTGTGTCAGCCCTTAGGCTGTGCACATGCACAAAAAAATCCTGCGGGAGCAAAGGGATTCGGAAACAGCCTTTCCCACTTACTTTCGGGCACCTCCTGCGGGAGCAGCTCGTAGTGCGCCGAGAAGCCGTCCTTGGCCACCGCCAGGTCCGTGTGGAAGGTGAGCGAGAGGACGCCCGTGGTGGAGCGGATGTCCGAGGGCATCCTGGTGCCGCAGTACCTGCCGATGAGGGGGCCGACTGCAAGGGAAGGAGCGGCGGAGGTAGCGCCCGCGCGGGCCGGCTTTTGGGGACAAACAGGCCGGTTTTGGGGCAGCGGCGCGGGGTGCCTCACCTTGCGGGATGCCGTCCCAGATGTCGAGCCAGTCGTACTTGCAGTCGCCCTCGCCGGCCTGCAGCGGGTCGTGCTCCAGGTCGAAGAGGAGGAAGTGCAGGAGGATCTCGGTGCGCGGCTTGGCGATGATGGTGAACACGCAGTCCAGGTTGTGCGGGTACTTGTCCGGGAAGCCCGGGGACTCGATGGTGCCGTTGGAGCCCGTGAAGTTTCGGGAGCAATCCTCGGAGCCTGCGGACGCAGGGCATGCCGTGGGGCACCCGCAACGGGGCTCGGCCACATACAGCCCCCCTTGCTGACAGTGCCTCAGTCTCCCCTTGGGCACAGGGTGCTGGGGGAGGGCAGGAGGGGCGCGGGGGCCACTGTGGCCTCGGGGTGAGGGGAACAGAGGCTCCTTTCTGGCGTGCAGCCTGTGCACAAAGCGCCCGCTTGTCCGTGCTGGCCCCGCAGGGCCTCCCTGCTCGCACGGGGAGAGGGCGCTCGGAGCGGCTCTCCCTCGTCCTCCCCGTGCTTACACGGACGCCCGCTCCAAAGGACTCGGCAGCAGGGAAGCAGGAGCCCTTCCCTGCAGATAGCTCGCTGGGAGCACCAGGGAAAGTGCGCCCCGAGAGCCGGTGCGGCCGGCAGCGCTCACCCGTCTTGTAGATCTCGTAGCGCAGGGAGAAGCCGGCGCCCTGCCGGGCGTAGTCCGAGGTGAACTTGATGTAGAGCGCGGGGCCCGAGGAGACGATGGTGGGCGGCGCGATGTTGCCGCAGTGCTTGCCCAGCAGGTCGGCTGCCTCGCTGTCGCCGTCGCGGATCTCGATGAAGTCGTACCTGCACGTGCCAAGGATGACCCAAAAATCAACGTCAAATCAACGCGAGTGGGGAGCTATTCCGTGAAGGACCATCAGGGTCCTTCAGCGAGTGCGTGGGCAGCAATCCGACCCTCTCCTGCAAAGCTCCAACAAGATTTGGGTGGCATCGTGCTCCACAGGAGCCAGGTATTTGCACCTGCCCATCCCTTGCAGCTCTGTCACCACGAGGGGCCTCTGCCGAGGGTCCCCGGAGGCCGGTTTGGAGGAGGTGCCTCTCAGGGATGCAGGACATGCGTCCCATCAGTCGGGGCAAGGCCTGTGCCCCACTGCCCCATCCCACAGCCCTCCCCAGGCGTGGGGGCTGCGCAGGCTGCTCCCCACTGCCGGCCCACACGCTGCTATTGACAGAACTGCCCCGGCTGCTCCGCTGCTTATTTTAGTGTTTGTCCCCCGCACTGGAGGGACAGGCTGCGGCGCCGCTCGTGGGGACACGGCCGGGGACGCTGGCTGCAGTGCTCCCGGAGCTGTCACTGCTTCCTCGTCACACGACCTGCTGCTCGGGAGCGCAGAGCCGAAAGCAGAAGCAGCCCGTGGGATACAGGGCGATCCTCAGGCGCCCGTTCCCGGCCTGCCGGGCACACCACAGACCTGCGGGAACGCGCTGTGCACATCCACCAGGGAACGTGGCCCGGACAGCTTCCGCTTCCCTCCTTTCCAGGCCTAAACCTGGCTGAGAACCAGGAGCTGAACGGCCACGGATGACAATCCTGCCCGCGCTGCAGCAGCATGGAGCCGGCCACGCGCAGCCAGCCTGGTGACCCTGCATTGCCCCGACACGGGCCGGAGCATCCAGCATCCAGCATGCGTCTCGTGCTGCTCGGCTCCGGCCTCTCCCCGCGGCGCGGGGACGCAGAAGGCAGAGCCGGCGCTTCCCCCACGCGGGGCTGCCCCCCGTGTTTGTCTACGTGTCTGAAGCGGTGCTGAGCAGGCAGCGGGGACGCCCCGTCCTCCAGCACGGACCTGAAAGCAGGCAGCCCTTTCACCTCCGAAGCTCCGGGCCCTGCTCCAGGACAACCAGCAGCCCAAGTCATGGGTTTGGGGTAAAACCAAGCATAAAAACACACGGGTAACCTCCTGGATGGGGCATCCCGGGGGAGCACGTCCGCTTGTGTCCTCGTGGGGCTGCCCCCGGCCCGCAACGAGCCCAGCTCCTGGTGCAGCCAACGTGCAAAACGACCCATCGCCGGCCCCGCGGCTCCGAGACCACCCAGGGCCACCAAACCCGGGATTACTCTCGCTTATCAGACGCGCCAATGACTTCTAATAACACGTGCAATCAGGGAGCGTTGCAATCTGCCCATGGCCAATCTGCAAATGGCAAATGAAGAGAACGAATGGAGGAAGCAAATCGTCGGGAAATATTTGCCTCTCTCCAAATTAAACCCTGCTTGGCTTCATCCAGGCCTCTAACTGAGCTTCCTCCTACTGGAGCTAATCCTTAATAAATCAAATGTTGCAAACAAGTAAAGAAGCCCCTAGGAGACGGCCAGGGAATTGTTTGTGCCAAATGTGAAATGAATATAAACACATGAGGGTTTTCTAGTTAAAAAAACCTTGGGCCAAGCCCTTCATGCTTTGTGAGGAGAAACCTTCCTTGCGTTCCTTCGGGCCACGTAAACAAGCGCTGAACTGGGACATGAACTGGGAGAGTCTCATGGTCAGGAGGGGTCTCCTACCCAGAGGCACCGCAGAGCATCTGCTTCCTTTCCAAAGCACCAAACGGCCGCCCCCACGCGCTGGCCCACGATCAAACGGGCCGATGGAGCCCCGGCCTCCTCGCGCTGGGTCACCGCCACGGCCAAGGCCGGCGCTCGGCTTCTGTTAAGCTTCCACGCAGCGTCCACATCGAGCTCTTCCCAAGCAAAGCACTTGGAGAGAAGCTGGAGGGGAGCAAGCCCGGCCCTCTGGACACCTCCTTCTCTGAGCGTCTCATTTCCAGGTAACTCCAGCCTGGCCGGGATGCTCACATGGCCTGTGAACCATCTCCACGAGCGCCCAGTGGATTTCGTTCCTGCATTTCCCTGCTGTAACCCAACTGCGCGTGGCGGGACCTCTCCCCGCGACCGCGTCTCCGAGCTGCTGCTCCTCCCCGCGCCGGCATCGCTCCACGGAGGCGACTACAAACACGAAACAAACACAAAAGTGTCCTTAACCCGCCGGGAGGTCAGGGGATCGTCCAAGTGCTCCTGCAGGCAGGGCCACCGCAGCTATTCCCAGCTGCTGCCCGAGCAAAGGGCCTAAAACCGCCTCCAACGAGCACCCTTTCCACCAGGGAGCTTTTAACGACCCCGGTGCTGGGGGGCTCCAAGGGAGGGGGCCTGGGCTGCTCACACGCTCCTCTCGGAGCTGTTGAAGGGAATTAAGCGGAAAAACGCACCGTGCTTACAAATATTGCTGCATTTTTATTAAGGATTTTCAGTGGAAAGTGCTTTGCTGCTGTTAAGAGCACTTTTATAAACTAATTACGAGGCACTTCTGATGCCTGCATTACTCATGCTCGCCTGCTCGCTTTTTCCTCCCGTCAGCCCGCAGCTCCCCGTCTCCGCACCCGCTCCGGCGGCTCCTCTGCGGTCCCTCTTCACGGGGAAATGGCCTGGATGCTCTCGGAGCGGCATGGAGAGCCCGGATCGGCACCCTGAGGGCTCTCCTGCTTTCTGGGAACACATGGCTCCAGCCTGAGCATTCCCCATGCTTCATTCGGAGCTGCGTCCATAGGAACTCCCAAGGGGCTCCGGGCAAGCACTGGATATATCCTGGCAAGATGCCGGCGGGCGGGAAGCGCAGAGGAGCGGCCGCCGGCCCCGGGGCGTGCGGGAAGCCCGCGGCACGGCCAGGAATGGGAGCCAGCCTCGATTAGACATGTTATATCCCATTAGATGAGCCTGGCCTAGACAGGCCAACAAGCGGGCACTGACGGCACGCCAGGCCAGGAGCCCAGTCCCGGGAATGGCCGGAGCCACCGGGAGCACCGTGCTGCCCAGGCCACGTGCTGCCGTGCCAGGAAGGGAAGGGGAGCTGCCAGCCGGGGCAGGCTCATTTTAAATACTCTTAAATACTGTTTTTTCCCCCCTTATAATCATGGCAGAGAAGGTAAATGCACCTTTGCTGTGCAATGAAACCCGAGCTTTGCAGTTTGATCCGAGGGAGCGGCCCTTAATCAGGGTAATTAATTACAAATACAGCAGATGCACTGGAGTCTCCTCTGACTTGGGCTGGTCTTACCCATGCGTAACGCGTCGTTTTAAGGGCAATTGCTCCTGATGTGCACAGGGGTGAGGATCAGTCCTTGCAGACGTGGCTCTGTGGCTACGGATCTGTGCAAAAGAGCATGTTTGGCAACGAATTCTAGGGAACTGAGTGGCCCCTGGGCTACCCCTGCTCCTGGCTGGGAGCTCAAGGGAGCCGCCGTCTCCTGCAGTGACCACAGAGGCAGCTTAGCTGCCTTTTATGGAGGGAAACACTACATTTTAAGGTGGTTGATGCCGAAGGGATGAGTCTGCTACATGCAATTAGGTCCCGGGCAACCACAGCATTGCAGCGACTTGTAACCACTCCACTGCGCCTTGGATTGCTGTCCTGTCCTATCTCCCCTGAAACCAGACCGGAATTTCTGAGAAATGAGAAAAATCCAGTCAGCCAGGCAAGAGAAAAGAGAGACGGAATAACCTCAACAGATTGGAAAGCATCTTCAAAAACGCCTCAAAGACAAAAAATGGAAACTACAGATAGCCTCTATTTATATTCCTCAGGCTGGCTTCACCCCCATAGCAGGGCCACTGATAGGAAGAGCCTTTCAGAGGTTAAGTGACACTGGAGGGGGACAAAATAAAGAAGAGAAGTGGCCAAAAGGTATTTTGCAAAGGCTAAAGCCGGTCTTTAAGCTGCTCCTGCTGCAGGTTGGGATTTGGGAGGGGATATTTTGGCTCGTGGGGGGCTGATGCACTCTCCAGAAACACACAGGAATGGGGAAAGTGAGGAAGAAAACCACTCATTATATTAAGAAAGCAAGATGTGCTAGTGCACACCGGAGGGGCTTTCTGCAGGCAGTTGTTCAGGAGATTTTTTATGTCCATCTCTAAAGCGAGGCCAATTAATTCCTCATCCTTCTCTCTTTAGTTATGGGGGGCTCTTCTATTGCAAAATGTCTTCGCTATTCTTCGGGAGGGAAAAGAGGGGGAAAGTGGTGGCAAAAGCGGGGAATAAGAGGCAGCAGCGGCGTGGGGAGCAGCCCCCCTCGCCGAGGCGCCCGCCTTCTGTTGCTGCCGCAGCGCAAGCGAGGCGACTCGCAGCCCTTGCCTACCCCGAGACGCAGGACACGCGAGGAGCCGCGTTTGCACTTTCCTCCTTCTGCCACAACCCATCTGTGGGGAAAAAGAAAATAAAAAAAATCAGGCTTTGGTTTCTTTGTCGTTTTACTGTCACCACTCACAGGCACTTGATCACTAGCAGAAAGGGAAGAGAAATGTAGATGATAAAAAGATAACAACCACCAGAGGAAAATTTACTGCCGGGAAGCGGCAGAGCAGGCGGAGGGCAAGCGGTGACTTCACTCGCGCTGGCAGTGAAGCCAGAGAGAAACGAGGGACCGACTCCTGTCACGGCACCTTCTCAGAGCAGCAACGGGAGCCAGTGTCCCACAGGGACGTTCTCAGGCCCCGATGGGTCCCAGTGGCTGGAGGAAGATGGGAAGAGCCGGGAACTGTCACTCCCCGCTCTGCTGCGCCGGTGCCAGCCCCGAGGAGATCCCCCCAATGGGATGTCCCAAGGGGTGGCCCACGGCACATCGCTGGGCGAGGAGATGCCCCAGGGGGCCGGCGATAACGGGGATCAGATGGGATCCTTGCAGTCCAGGTTTGCACACACCGCTTGCTGGCCTTGCTTCTCTTGGCACACGACCATTGGCTTCATTCCTACACGGAGCACATCCTCAGGCACCAGGAGGTACCAAAGCTCCCAAGGAGGCTGCAGGAGTAAAGCCCCGAGCTCCCTTGAGGAGCTGCCCCGCTCTCCTTGGGCACATCCATGCAGCCGGCCGGGATGTGCCACCTTGCAGGGACAAGGTGGAGGCCGGGCTGCAGGGCACCCCGAGCCGAGCGCTCCGCGGAACTGGCCTCACTGGGACACGAGCCCGGGACACGTGTCCAGGCCCCTCGCCCGCGGTTCAGCTCCGGCACCGGGCGGCTCTCGAGGAATCCATTAGTTCCTGTGGCAGGCCGCTCCTTTGGGAGTCACGGCTCGGAATGGGGACAGGGAGAGGGCCCTGGAGCTCTCCTCCAACTAACCTGCTGGAGGCCTAAGGAATTCCTTATCCACCGCACTCAGAGACACAGAGATGTCTTTAACCACAGAAGTCACCACCCAGCAGGTCCCGGAGCTCCAACACGTGGGGGCAAACGCAGATCAAGGCGAGACCCCCCTGCTGAGGGGGACGCCAGACTCGTGCTGCCCACCGCTGGGGCTACCAAAGGGCCAACACGAGCACCAGTCCTCACGCTGTCCCTTTCCTCCCCGGGATAATAACGGGAACGAAACCTCGTGCGAGCCCCCGAGGAAGAGGAAGGAAGCTGAGCAGCTGCCTCCAGCCCCCGCGCTGGAGCAGCAAAGAGGGGGATGTTCCCGCTTTTTGTGGGCACCCCTCCCTGACCACCAGTCCCTGTGGGGGTTTCGCTTCCCGTCACACGCCGGGCTCCACAGCGGCAGGCACTGCCCCTCTCCGGAGCGGGACCTTGTCCGGGAACGGGAGTCACCCCCTGCATCGCTCCCGCCTCGAGGTCTGCAGCCAACCCACTCGTTTCGGGAAGTGATGGGGATTACGAGCCATACGGGAGATCCCAGCCAAAGGCTGTTTTTTTTTTTTTTTAAATAAATAGAAAGCACAAAGCCACGGACAGCAAAACAGCCCATCAGAGGCCGAGCGGCGGCGCGAGCTGCTCCGGGCTGCCCGTCCTGCAAGCGCCCGCCCCGGCATCTCCCCGCGGCCGGAGCTGCGGTCACTTCCCCCGGCAGGAAAGCCCCAGATCCCGGCGCTGGGCAGCGTCAGCCGGTCACGCTGCCGCCTCATCCCGCGCGCCCGACCCGCCGGCATGGAGCCAAGGGAAGAGCCAAGGGAAGAGCCTGGCTCCTCCAGCCCCAGGCACCGCTCCTGCCTGCTTTGGGGATGCAGAGGCCGTGCCGGGGCCTGCGCCAGCAGCGGGCATGTGCCACCAGAGGGGGCTGCAAGCCGCCGCGCTCCCCAAATCCTCCCGTCTGGCTCCGAATTACTCATCCTTGGATAGCGTGCGCCTCCGGGAAGCACCGTGGAAAAAAACCTGCCGGGGCCGCCCTGCTATAAAATGGACTTAAAAATAAAAAAAATGCTAAAAGCTGCTTTTAACAGCCCACAGGGACTGGCTGAGGCTTCATTTACACCCAGTTACCCCTTCCTGCTGGCGGGGAGGGACAGACAACACGCAGACGCGGCAGCGTCGGCAGCTACTCCAGCGGGCCCTAGGCCGGGCTTGAGGAATGTAAACGTTAGGCTTTGCGAGGGAGCAGCTTTAGCCTAATAAGGCAAAACGAAGCGCCGCAGGAGGAAGCGGTTGTGCAGATCCCCCCTGGCAGCCGCGGGCGGCACCGGCACCGCGCGGCCCCCAGAACCACCAGGTCCTCCTCACGAACCCCCCAGGACCACAGTGGGCACAGCCGCCCTTCACGCCATGGGGATGCCCTGCAGGCTCCATCCCCAGCCCCATGGAGAGCCCCACGGGCAACCCCGCGCTCAAGAGGAAGAGGAAGGCTCTTACTTGCAGTCGTGCTTTTCGATCTCGAAGTGCGGGTTGAAGTTGAGGATGATCTTCTGGCTGGGCTCGGGCGCGTAGATGACCCACTCGCAGCTCTGGTGGGACGGGTAGTCCTGCGGGTAGCCCGGCGACGTGATGTACCCGGCGTCCTTGGAGTTGAGGCGGCCGCCGCACGGCTGGGCTGCGGGGACAGGGCAGGGGCTGGGGCGGGAGCGCGGCCCCCGGGCACCGGCCCCGCCGACCCGGCCCGCAAATCAAATTCATTATTGCATTTCCCGCGGGGAGCAAGGGCTGCATCACTGGGGGCATTGACGGCGCTCTCCGAGGCCCAACAAAGGCCCTTTCTCCGCAGGGCACCGCCGCGGGACTTGTGCATCCCGCTCAGGGCTGCCTCCGGAGGCCTGTGGTGCCTCCAGAACGGCAAAACCCCATGCACCCCCAGCGAGTGCTCAGGGTGGTCCCGGCAGCCCCACCGCCGCTTTGGGGATGGGCTTCCCCTGCCCACCAACAGGCAAGAGGGCAGCACCGGGCAAAGACATGTGCTCGGTGCCGCCGGGACCTCCCGGATCCCGGCTCGGCCGGGGCCAACGCGAGGAGCGGCGCAGGACCTCCCTGCTGCTCTGCCTTTTGGAAAGAGGAGGAAAAACATGGGGAAAAATATAAGGCGCTGAATAACCCCCTGCTGCGCACAGGCTCCCGCAGGCAGCGACAGCGGGAGGAGCATCCGCAGGGACGGTGCTTCCCGGGGCCCAGAGAGCCCCGGCCTCCTACAGCTCGGAGTCCCCTCGCATATTCACCCATGAAAATAACTATTTTCTCCCCATGCCAAAGGCAGGGCTGCTGCTTGCCCCTTTTCCTTCACATCAACCCTGCAAAAATCCTAAAAAACGGGAGTGAAGGGGAAAAATCCCCAAAGCAACCGCACAGCGGCCGCGGAAGGGCTGGGAACTCCAGAGGAACATCTGGTTTTGCTCCACAGTGGAGCTTGCTCAACACACAGGCATCCGCCGCGGCGCTTTTGCGCAAGCCGCTTCCCTGCTCCGCGCTGGCCCGCCCGGGCGGCCGCGGCGCTCCGGCCGGGAGCCGGGAGCCGCTCGCGGGGAATTCACGCGCTCGCCGACACGGGCGTACAAATAGACGCGTGGTTCGCACTTCGCTCCTGTACGCGCGTTCGCACCTTCTCGCGAGAAATTCGCACCTCGTTTGCACACATGTCCACCCCCTCCAGCAAAGAGAAACATCCAAGCGGCAGATTATTTTTCTTGGAAAGGGCGAAGTCGCCGAGCAAGGGAAACACGGTCAATCCATCCACACCTCGTCAGCCCCTTGCCGTCTCCCCGGCTTTCACACACGTGCTCCGCGCTAGGCTGATACCACCAACATCACCCAGCACTGGGAGCCGCGAGCCCCGGCCTCGAGGCCGCCGCGCTTAGAGACACGTGCCGTGTGGATCCGGAGCTGCTGCCTCCGGAGCGGGGCCCGTTGCACAGCCTCTCTCCCATCCCACGGGCCCGTTGCACTCCAGGGTATCCGCAGGTGGGACGGTGTCGGCAGCTTGGCCTGCGCCCAGTGACAGCCCGCGTGCCACCGAGGACAACCCGGCTCACAGGTCACATCTCCTCGTCCCCCACCGCGCTTCGGGTCTATGGGGCCAGCAAGCGACCTCACGGGGGCACCAACCACCTTCTCCAGGTGTTTAGATGCCACCACCAGAACAGGGTTCCCCCCTCCTTTCTCTGTCCATAAGGAGCCACAAGGGCTGCTCCGGTGCCGCGAGGTCACATCCATGCGCCAGGGAAATGGGGCTTCCCAGGACTATCCAAAGAGGCCAGATAATCAGTATATTTACACATGTTTTGCTGTGATGTCACCCTCTCTATCTATCAACCTGCTAACATCTAGCAGAAAAAGTGTCTGCAGATGGAACTCCTCTTTTTCAGCCGACTGCACGGAGCCAGCACAAAGATAATAATAATATATATATGTATGTGTGTGTGTGCAGCATGGCTTCTGCCCAGGCTGCGCGCATCAGGAGCGAGACGTGCTCCAAAGCTAATGGGCTCCGGCAGCCTTTGCCAGCCCTGGACTCACTTAATAAAATTAAAGCCCGACGCCGCGGCCAACCCGCCGGGCGTGCGGACACCCCGCGCTGGGCAAGCGGAGCGCCGCGCTGGCAGAGGCGGCTCCAGCGGTGTGGGCAGCACCGGGAGCCCGGCTATCCCGGGAGCAGGCTGCGGATGCTGCTCGGTTGCCGGGCCCGGAGACACCCGACAGGCCCTTCCCTGGGTTCGGTGAGGGGCAGGTTTGCAGGAAAAAGCAGGGCTCAAACACCGGTTTCGAGGCCGCCTCGTGAGACGGGCCCGTGAGGCACTGCCGGGGCAGCGAGGGGAGGCTGAACGTGGCGCTTCAACCAGGATGTCCCGCAAGAAGCCACCCTCGTGGCTGTTCTCTGTGAGGAAGGACAGGGAGAAGGAGGTGTGGACATGGAGGGAACTCGCCCTTCCTTTGCCACGATACCGCGCGGAGGAATTGAACGGCAGTCGGAAACGGGGAGATGCTCGGGCTTCCTCATGGAAAAGGAGAGGGCCAAACCCTGTGAGCAAATCCGGGTAGTTCGCTCAAAAAGAAAAAAAGAAAATGCGAAACAGAACAAAAATCCACCGGACTTCAGCCAAGAACAGTGGGGCAGATCTTCCACGAGCTGGCACCAGTTTGCAGCACTGGGGCTGTGGCAACTTTGACCTATAAATGTGGTATTTAGGGTCTTCTCCCTTGCAGATCTGCTGCACCTTTGCGCAGCTCCCTGCCCCACAATCCCAAGAGTGCAACCGGCCCCACAGCACCAACACAACCAGCCCCACAGCACCAACGTGCAGCAAGGGGCTGCAGGGAGCCCCTGAGGAGCCTCAGCCTCCGAAGCTCCCGTGGCCGCTGCTGCTGTGGCGGCTCTGCCAGGAGCAGGGCAGAGCGCGTCCCGCCTGCCCGGCGGCCTCCCTGGTCCCTCGCCTTCCCTGGCAGCCTCGCAGTCCATCGGGGCACGAGCAGAGCCCTCCAGAGCACACCCCGATACCACTGGCCATTTTCCCCTCAGCACAGCCGGCTTGTCAGAGGTCATTTAATTTGGCAGTCATCCCAGTGCTTAAAAATTAATTTTTCCCTATTAATACAGCTGGGGGTCCCACAGGATGGTCTCCCGACCTTATCTGGGCCTGACAGCTCCCTCGCCCCCGCGGGGACACTCTCCCCTCCTGGGTTAGCGGGGACGCGAGGCCACCCGTGCCCGAGCAGGACGCGGCTCGTGGTGCCGAGCGAGGGCTGCAGGGGCTGGAAGGGAACGCCAGGAAACCCCAAATCCCGCACCGGGACCTGGGTAAGGGAGCCGCCAGGCTCGAACCGCTGCCTCCCCAAGCGCGTTGCCTCCCCGGGCCCGAGGGGCTCCCGCGGGCCCCGCTGCTCCGGGCGCCCCTCGCTGCCCGCTCCGACAGCGGGAGCGGCAGCGGGAGCGGCAGCGGGAGCGGCAGGAGCAGCGCCCGCCACCCCCGCGCCCCGGAGCCCCGCGCTCTCGCCCGGGATTCCGGGATTGCGCCGCTTCCCGGCGCCGCTTCCCGGCGCTGCCTCCCTCTCGCCTGCGGCGGCCGCGGAAATCCCCGCGCCGAGGATTTTTGCCGTCCTGTGGCAAAAGCCACCCTGCTCCCGTCCACCAACAGCATCTCCCTTCGGCGCTGCCTCCCCGGGGGAGCCCCGCGGGGCGGGTCGCAGCCGGGAAGGCTTCCGGAGCCCCGGGCTGGAACCGGAGCGTCCTCCCGCCGGGCCGGCCGGGTCCGCGCGGGGCTCCCGGGCAGCCGCGGGGACGGGACGGGCTCGGAGCCCCCTCCACGCGCTGCTCCTTTCCCTGCGGGAGCAGCCCCTTCCCTGCGCGCTCCCGGGGCCCTTCCCGGCAACAAGTCCCGCTGCCGGCGGCGCCGCCCGCCCGGAGCATCCCGGCGGAGCCTTCCCCTCCCCGAGCCGCCCCGGACCCTTCCCCTCTCTCCTCGCCCCGCCGAGCCGGTTGCTTCTCGTTTGAGCGAAAGAGAGGATTTTTTTTAAAAAAAAATAATTTTTATCTTTCGCTCCTTCGTAATCCTAAGAGGGGCGATGCCAACTGGCAGCCGAGCGCGCGCGGAGCGCATTCGCCGAGCAGGGAAATAAATAACGGGGAGACAAGGGACTTTCTCAGCTGACGGAGTCGCTGCGACTTCCCCCTCGCAGGGAGCCGCGGCGCCGGCCGCCCGGGACACGGGACGGGGCCGCGGGGAGCCGCTCGGTGCCCCCGGAGCCGCCGCTGCTGCTGCTGCCGCCCCACGCGCGACGCGACGCGATCCCGCCGCGGGGGAAGCGCCGGGGAAAGGGGGTCTCTTACCTGTGTCCGCCGCGCCGCCGGAGCCGGGCAAGCAGAGCCCTACAAATCCCCACGCGAGAAGAAACGTATCCATGCTCCGGAGGAAACGGTCAAAAAAAAAAAAAAAAAAAAAAAGAAGGGAAGAAAAAATAAACCCCCTAG
>JAVCKT010024025.1:0-17409 GCA_032273925.1 Rhynchotus rufescens
TGGGAGATGAATCCATCATGCAGGATGTGCAAGGGGGTCCCTCAAGAGGAAATGGCCTCAAGTTGCACCAGGGGAGGTTCAGGTTCAGATATTATGAGAAATTTCTACATGGCAAGAGGAGTCAAGCACTGAAACAGCTGCCCAGGGAAGTGGTGGAGTCACCATCTCTGGTAATGTTGAAGAAATCTGTAGATGAGGCACTTAGGGACATGGTTTAGCAGGATGGTGTTGAAGAGTTTATGGCTGGACTCGATGCCCTTGAAGGCCTTTTCCAACCATAATGGTTCTACGAAGACAGAGAGGGAAGCGGGAGCAGTTAAACCTAAGTCCGTGCCACCTCTTCAGCAGCTTACTAGGAGACTGGCTTAACACGGTGGTTATTACTGGGGCCTTATTACTGCGGTTAGTGGGATGTGTCTGGGAGGACATTGGCAGAGTTTGCTCCTGCCCCCCTATTGCAAATTCAACACCGTGCTGACCTACAGGTCCAGAAGATGGGCTAGCAATACACAAAGTCATGCACCTTTTGCCTGAAAGGCTTGGCTAGCCCTGCTCGCAAACACAGACTTTGCTGTTTTATTCTTACGACTGTCACTCTATTGTTCTTCTTAATATTAATCACAATGATAGCCCTGATTTTATGTACACAACACCCTTCCCTGGAGTGCCAGGGAACTATCATAAAAACAACTTCCCCACAATTACAGCCTCTCCCTCATCCCTGGCAAACTTGCAAAAGAGCAAACAAATAGGAATAATAACCATAAAGAGTGAACAATAGCAATTTAAAGAACACCTCAGGGGGAAAAAATCTGATTTTGTAGCTTTCTTCTGGAAGTCCAGGAGAAGAAATGAGCCAGATCTCAAAGCTGGGTGCGCTCTGCCCTGTTCGGGATACCTCAAAACAGAGCAAGTGCCTCCCAATTGCAGGTGCTGTGGCAGAGCCCCTGAGCAATGAGGAGCAAGCAAGCACCAGAAATCTCCCCACAGAAGACTGTAAATTAAATCTACTGTAAATTATGTTGAATGAATCCACCATCCAGACCTTGTACCTGGGCCACAACATCTGAGCAATGTACCCTCAACCCAAGGAGATGTGTGAGAGGAACAAGTCTTCTCCTTACCCTGCCCTGTCCAGCATCATTCAAGTGTTCCCTGACCTAGGACAAAATAGCTTTAATAAACAGTTCCCTGCAAGGTCCAAATACCAAACAAAATGCATCTGAAACCATAGGTGTATCACTTGTACTCCTCACTAATCTCCCCAAAGGTCTGGAGAGCTGGAACAGCCTTTGGGAGCTACCAGGTGCTAGGACAAGGGGCAACTTTCTGACAATATCACTGGACTCTGGCTTTCCTGACAGGATAATCACAGCTGAGGAGCGGATGTCTCCGCTTCCATTGAGTACCGGGACCATGAGTTGTATTGAGAGACGATGAAAATTCCAGTATAACCACTTCTCATCTAGCATATGCTGCAGGTCACTTCTTATGGTTCTGACAACATGAGGAAATCAGAGCAAAAACGCCACGTACCCAGGGACCCAGGGAGTTGGTAGACTCTTGAAATGAAGCTACTACAACCTCATCATTTGCAGATTAGGGAGTTTGACCTCCATTGTTCAAGAAACCATTTCTCAGCAAGCAAGTAATGCACACCTTTCCCAAATGAGCCAAGAAAGTCAAGATTGGTGAAAGACTGTCATGGTTGGGCAAGGAACCGAGTTTTCCTACCACTAAATCTATGCCAGTTTTGCAAGGAAGCTTTTGCACAGGCTGTTTTCAGCTCAGAGACAACTTATTAAGCAAACTGTGCAAAATGTCAGCTAATGGATTTGTTTCTCTGGATCCCCAAGCCTCAGGACAGGCTTATGAGAAAGCAATAAAAGCCGGACTAACCTTTTCTTAAATAAAATGAAATAAATAACATATTCAACTCCAATGAATGTGTTTCCATACTAAGTCTTTTTCCTTTGGGATTCGGGCATGAGCCTGACTCCCAAGCACATTGAAAGAAGACTTCCTTGACCTTTCCTGCCTTTGGAATAAATCCCTACCTTTGCTTTGGCGAGACCAAGAGCAGCTCGCAGAGGGTGCTGATGGAAACCTGTGCGGTGTGAGTTACAGGAGCTCTGGTAGCAACCACAGCGGCGTGGGCAGGCAGCCGAGATATTATCCGGGCTGAAAAACACCCTGGAAATCAATGAGCAGCTCTGGCAGCGCCTGCACACCAGCGCTGAGCTAATAAAAACAAATCCCAGGGAATGGCAGATTATGACAGAACGACTCTCCCCGAGATGAACAGCCATTTCCTCCCTTATTAAAAACATCAGTAGAAGGAAACAGCAGCCAAACGGCGCTGCCAGCAGCAAAGGACACATTCCTCTGGCTAATCTCTGCCTTTAGGAAAGGCAACAGTAATAGGGTCGGAGGGTGGGGGGAATAACAAGCAGTAAATAAAAACTCCGTGTCATCGACTCACTCAGATACGACCGCTCCGTGCCCAGCAGGAGCTGGCACTGTGCAGGCTCGGGCATGGACCCAAGTGGGACACACTGGAACTCCAGTGCTGGTGCTTGTCCTTGCATTTGGAGCTGTCGGGAGCAATGTGGATTCCCTTGGTCCGCTTTTGCCATCCCTGATCCTGAGAGGGGACTTCTATGGCCGGGCCATACTTCTTGGTGGCTTTGCACAGGCCCACCTTAAGCCTGCTGGCAGTGCGAACACCTCCTGACTACGACAGTGTAGAATAAGGCTCGTTGTGCACGCCCGTTTAGCTGCTTTTCCCTCTCCTTGCCTTAATCCTAAGAGCTGCCCACAAATCCAGCATAGGCCATGTGGCCTATCCTGCAGCCTGATGAAGGCCTCCTGGAGAACCCGATCCCACCAACTTCTCCCTAAAAGAAGTCTTGCTTCACGGTCATGAGGACCCACCAAAAATGCAACAGCCTCCCCAGAAGTGTTAACCTCCCCCTATCTAAAGCAGCCAGTATGTGGCAGAAGCCCAGGGTTGTGTCCTGCTCGCTGACACTACGTTGACTTCCCTGCAAGGAGACAAGTCTCAGCTCATGGGAGGGGAGAAGACATGAACCAACAAATGAGTCTTCCTGGTCCTTCTGGGCTGGTGGCATTTGGGAGAGCAGTGCATCTCTGTTTGCTCATGGGCATCACTAATCCCAGAAACTACAGCAGCTGTGACAGGCTGGATATCTAATCGTGCCAAGGCTTGCCCACAGTTCATCCGAATTCCCAGAAGAAGAATGGCCATGGCATCATCTGTTTCTGTTTTCACTCCAGCGGTCTGAGCCAACCCAGCTCCTGGAGACAGCAAGGACATAGCTCCACCATGCTATGGTCACTGCCTTCACCTCAAAGCCTTTGTGGCCACAGCTATAGCATTCACAGAGATAAATGACCATAAGCCACGCTGTCTCTCATCCACTTCTTCTTTCCCTTTCTCACCTCACTCTTCTAAGAATGAGACTGGATGCTACTGCATGTCCAAAGAGGTTAAGATGCATAGTAGGTGTAAAAAAGTCCTTCTAAACATCATCACGGCACCACAATCTCCCAGCTTAAGGACTTTATTTAGCAGAGAGTAGGAGACTAAACCATGACTAAACCATGAGACCAGAGACAAGTTGGTTAGAGGTGAGTTCAGTGTTTTGGTGAATCTAAAATCTTACGCAAGACTAACTCAGACTGAACACCACTCTCCAGGGAAGTGGAAAGTGACAGCAATAAATAGGGCTCAACACACAGGCTTAACTGGAACTGAGTTAGGATAGAGCATCAAGAAACCCTATGGGGTGAATCTCCTTGCTCTGCAGCCTGGTTCCTTCCTGTGGTACCATCCATGGCTCTCAGAGCTGAGCTAGGAAGGACGATGAGGAATAAATACATATCCACTGCTCTGGGCATCAAGGAAGCAGTGGCATCTGCTTTAATTTCTGGCACCTATAAAAATACAATGTGCTCAGCAAGTTAAATTCAACAGGCAGCAACTTCCAGGCTTTGGAGTAGGTTTTTTTTTTGAGGCCATTTCTTCAGGTTGGACCTCTGAGTGAATCTAGGCCGAAACTCTGGGGAAGATGAGAATCACTGGTGAGAATTCAAGCAGGACAGAACTAGAAATCAAAAAAAAAAAAAAAAACCAAAAAAACTAGAAACACCAGATGAACTCCAACCAGAACATGTCAACTGACGGCCACGGGCTCAGGGAACTCCCTGGAGTGACTTACTGCCCACCTGGACCAAAAATGCAGGGATAAACTGCCAGCTACGACTCTGTATTGATCCTGTAGGCATAGGTCACTTGACCTAACAGGTTTTCCACAGGTAATTCCTGTTATTCAGTATGGGTTATTCAGAGAGCAGGCTGGATTCACAAACAACTAGGTTCTCCAAGAGAAGATAGATAAGGAACAGTATTATTTTGCAGATACCATATATCAACCCTCAGGAGCATGTAACATTGCTAAATGTGTCTTTTACATCTCCTTATTCTTGGAGTATACAGAAGTTCCACATTTCTATTCCTGACACAGGCTCAAACAGTTTTGTATTTTGCATTTGATTTTTACAATTCAAGGAAGACATGCGGATTTAATAACTTTTCTGTTCAATTAAAGCATTTTTCTTTTTTTTTTTTTAAGAATTAACTCTTCTGGTGGTAACAACATGTTTGTTTTGCAGAATTTATCGTACAGCAGTTTCAGTAATTTAAGCCTGCAGTTAGCATGTTTTTGCAGTCCTGCACCCACTTCTGCTTTCATTTACTGCTCTTCCATCCCACAAGTGCGAATATATATGGGTAAACCAGCAGAGCAATAAGACTTGCTGGTGCTTCATATCTGAAATGGCTGTATTGCTTTAGGCAACGGACCACTACATTCCATTTAGACTTCATATATTTTGATTCCTTTCTCTCCTCAGCTCGCCTTACGCTTCCATCCCCCAAATAATTAGCATGATGTAATGTGTGGTGTGTGTGGTATGGAATAACATCTGAAAGCTTCGGATTAATTGCTACACTTTTTTTTATCTTTCTCTGCTTTTTTTGTAAGGAAGAGAAAGCTCTGGCACTCTCTACACACTGATAAGCAATATTTATCTACCCTAAGGTACCTTGCAGCTTCTGTTTTGGGTGGGCTTTTTTTTTTTAAATGGCATTTTCCCACCAGCACTGAACTTGTTTTCCGGCTGCATATTTTTCCCATGGCACATTTAAGATGCATCTGTTGTAATTATTATGAGGCCGAGTGCGAGGCTCTATGAAAAAACAGCCTGTGAATTTTGCAGGTAAGTCTGCAGTCATTTTGCAGGTAGAATGGCTTATTTCCCTGTGGCCTTGGTCCCACAGCAAGGGAGCCACCAGGTTTTTAAGGCATTTAAGGTCATTGGGAACATCTAATGGGTATGTGCATTAACAACCTATCTGTGCAGCTGTAATGATCTTCCTGTAACACAGGCCAAATGTCCTTCTTCTCTGATGAAACCAGGGATTTACTACTTCAAGCTTCAAGTGTTCTTCAAGAGTTCCAACATCCCCACACCAAAGGGAGGTCCCAATATTCCCAATATTGGTCCCAATATTCCAGTGGGAACATTGTGCCACAAGAAGGCAGCTTCCAGGAGTGCCTAGAGTTTCCTGCAAGGGCCAATACAGGTAGAGGTACAGATATATAGATTACAGATATTGATATGTGGGTAGGGAGGTCTTTGGGTTGGGCCCAACCCACTTTAAGAGGCACGAGGCCTTGTCAGAAATCACAGCTCTTGCTCTTAAGCAGGCACTGTCCTATTAAGATTGCAGCTGACCCTACCACCTTCTCCTGAAGCAAGCTGACAAATCCCTGCCGTGGTGGTCACCCAATGTCACCCTCCAACAACGACACAGAGCTGCTTTGCTCCACAGGGCCAGTAATCACCAGTGACGGGCGCTGTCTTTGCGCTCGGCCTCGCCATGTAGGCTCTGCTCATAGTTAAGCCCCATCTGTAACTCAGAGGCCTCCTCCACAGAACTGGCTCCTCTGCCAGACGTGGAGGGCAGGAGCTCATTGCTGAGCACGAGCGATGCTTATTTCACGTTGTGATGAAGGAGCAGGGCCCAGCTGCCCGCCCCGCACGACGCGTGGGGCTCTGGGCATTAGTCATGGTTTTGCAAGGCTTTGCAGCAGCCTGCTTTCCCATCCACTTGTCCACAGGGAAGCAAGGGGCTTTCCCTGCAAGCCGAGATAAGAGCAGTGCCATGGGTCTAACGAGGCTTGGGTGAAGTGCCACGCGGGCAAGGCTGCCCTACGTGCTCAGTGCTAGCCCCTATCTGCACCGTGCAGTACAGATCAGCCTTGTTCCCACGGCTGGGCTGCAAAACTATCTCCCTTTCCCAGGTGCAACCTCTGACTTGAGGCACTCGGGGGTATCTGTTAACTCCAGGCAGGTGATAACCAGCCGAGCGTTCCTCTTTGAAGATTCAAGCGGTTCTAGGAACCTGGCAAGAAAATGGTCTCAGGCTGCAGAAAGCCATTAACCTGTAAACAGGCGCTCTGAATAGGCCATTTCTCCAGACAACTCCCAGGATAATGCCAGAGCCATTTAATGGCATGTCTCCCGGGCGGGTAGTAACTCCTGCAGAATATAATGGATGCTTTATCCTGCAGCAGCCTGTCTGTCCTGCCCCTCTCAGCTGGACCCAGCTGCTGTGGCAAATGAGCTGCCAGGCTCTCATTCCTTCTTTCTTTTTTTTTGCACAGCTTTGGTCATGCATGATGGTGCTTTGCTACATATTTTATCGTGGCTCTCTACATTCCTCTTCTGATTACTAAGTGAAACAAAAATATACAAAGGAGTGACATTGGAAAACTATTTTAAACAGCTCTTTCAAAAAAAAAAAAAAATTGGATCTGAAATTTCTGCCCGCCCAGAAGATGCTGGAGACCACAAGAGAGCAAAGACGCAGCAAGGAGATGTTCTGCAACAAAGGATGTGTAACTAAGGGCCAGCTCTGCTCGTTCATCATCCCCTGCTGCAGCAGCTGCCCATGTCAGGAGCACAGCACTGTCTTTGCACGGGCGTGATCACCTCCTCCTTCACCAGGCAGCAGCAGAAAGACTTCGGCCAGACAGTTCCTCCTGTCAGAGCTGCTACCACCCAGCCATTTCACTGCACAGTTCCCTTCGGCAGGAGCAAACCTGAGCAACACATTGAGCACCTTCTCTGCAGCGCCTACCTTAACTTCCACGTGTGCCATGAGCACTGCAAAGTTGGTGAGGTGGTTACAGGAGCACGTGGTGTGGGTCTTGTTGGTCGTCAGGAGGCGGCATCCTTGGGTCGACCAGTAGCCCGTCATGGTGCGCTTTGTGTAGCTCCAGAAGGAACAGTTGGGATTGAAATTTTCCTCTGACTGCTGCGGGGAAGAAATGAATACATGCAATAAAAAATGATAGGGTTTCAAAGACTTCTAAATGCACTCGGTTTTCTTCCAGAGGCGCTTTGTAACTCTCACCCTTTAATTTCACATAAACAACCAGCAATGGTTTATATGTCAAGTATTACTCGTCGATACCAGAGAAAGTTAGATTGTTGCTGCTGTCTTTGCTAATGCAAACTTAGTTCTTCTTGATTAATTTCAGCCACTGAGTAAATTCAGCTCTTCAGAACCAGACTGCTTCATTTGCATTGCAGAAGAGGGAAATTAATTGCTTTAAGCAATCAACTTTTGCAATGACTGTGCTTGGCTAACAGGAGGACTAGCTGTCCTCTTCCACTGTAATTCCACTTTCCTCTAATGTCCCCTGCCACCGTGATAAAATAATATTATGGTCCATTCTAATATATGGGTAGTTTTTAATTACAGAACGATGTGTGTCAGCAACAGAGCAATGGACATCAGTTCAGAGGAGACCCTTTCCTTACTTTTATTAATGCAGCTCAAACAGACATTCTCCATAAATAACACAAGTGCAAAGGAACAAACGTATAATTCAACAACTCATCGAGGGCTGCTGGGGGCCTCAGATGAGCACAGTTTTGCCGCGCTCTGCTTCTGAAACCAGGGGCAAAAAGCAGCTTCTGGGGTTTGCTCACCTTGATGTGCTTGACAGTGAACACCACGGGGTCAGCCAGGTAAACCTTATTGCTGAACTCCTTGTTTATTGCTGCCGTGATCACGGGGGAGTTGACGATGACAGAGTGATTCGTTGACATTGCTTCTGTTCCCAGCTTCATGCTGGCGTTCTCCGTGGAGAGGTAGGTCCCCAGGTTGTTGTACAGCACAAACGCCACCCTGATCTCACCTGGGAGAGCAGAGGGAGGTTAGACACTCAGCCCAGCCCACCGTGATTTGGTCTGGACGATGCTTTTTGGTTTAAGCAATGCCCTTTGAACAAGCTTGGATGTTCTTCTGGGAAAACTTCTCATTGATTCGCCAGTCAGGCGGCCTCCCTTTCTCCTGAAACCTACTGTTCCTACATAAAAGCCACACTACTGGTCAACTGGTTCATAAAATAAACCACCCAGCTGGCCACTGTTTTGCACAATATCGCAAGGGCAATAAAAACAGAAGGTGACTAGTTTGCTTTTGTATTTATTATTTTGTTTGCCTGTTTTGTGAGGAATCACCTTGCGCTCTCAGGATGGTTTAGAAGAGAAGTTCATGCACAAATAGCACGCAGAGCCCTGAGGTGGTTGGACCAGATGATCTTTGTGTGATCTGTGATTCCAGTACTCTCTGGTGGCCTCCAGGTGGGTGCTGAGCTAAGCTGCGACTCTCCTATGTGACCAAAACTGTGCTGATACCATGCTCAGGAGTTCAGACTTTACCTTCCTCGCCTCCAAACCAATTTCTTTTTCTCTACAAATCTCCTAAATCCATTAACTGAGTGAAATGCTGGTCCCAACCAAGTATAGTTACTCATCTCAGTGAACTTTGCTTTCTACACAAAAGTAAAGTATGTGACTGAAGCCTTAAAGAAACCCTCAAATAAGAGCACATCAGGCCCATTAGTACAAACTCTGGCAGGTTGAAGTGGGTCTTTAGTGGAGCTGCAGAGATGAACAAACACCTCTGCTCAAATTACCGACGTGGAAATAAAAGACTTGGCAGCTTAAAGACCGTTCACATAAAATGTCAACCTTAATTTATATTTTGTCATAAGCTTCAGAGGGAAAGATACTGAAGATTGAGATCCCCAATGGTTAATCAACCTTGGCTGCCAGGTTGGCTCATTTTTAATATTTGTTGCTGTTGTTTCTCCCCTCTCTCTTTTCAGATATTTGTACAGTGCCCCGTTGTGAAACAGTTTATTCACACAAGCTGCTTATCCCGTGTGAGGCTTCCTACTGCAGATGACAGCATTTAAAAGCACTTCTCTGGCCTCAGCACTGCGTCCTAGCAGCCACATCATTTAAGGGTCTGACACATTTTTACCCACACGTCATACTTTTGGAGACTCACTCACCTGGCAACGTAATAAATTCCCTGTCAGTCAACTTAGCCTGGAGTTGGGGGCATGGGCGACTGCCGTTATTAACCTTAAAATATGAACCTATTGAGTAATACAATATCTGCAACTGGTTAATCAGAGCACAGAGGTTTGCAAACTGCCCAGAAGTGGTGCTGAAAGTGCAACCATTGCCCAAGGCCCGTGAGGCTGAGGGGCTGGACGTACCGTTGCGACCGTTTTGCTTCAAGGTGTTGGCTGAGAGCTGAATGGTGCTCCCGTGGCCCAGGTTCTGTGGAAACTTTAGATCCTCCAGGTTCCCGTCCGTGCTAAGCCTCGCGACTTCCAGCTCTGTTTGCAAGAGACGTTGGCATTAAGAAAAAACCCAGCTGAAATAATCCCCAGCATCATGCGTCAAGGACACAAAATGAGTTTTCCAGAATGCCCCAAAACGGAGGAATCAACTTGGAGCATTTCACACTAGACTCGTTTTGGACTCCCGTTTCTGCTTAAATCTCTGCCCTGCAGAAGTTTAAAATTTAATTTAAAAAAAGTAAATAAATTCTGCTCTCCATGGAAGACGGAAGACAAGCAGTTCTTGCAAAACAAGAACCGCAGGATATTAAGGGCAACATCTAAAATGAAAATCCAAAAATGCTAGTTCTTTGCCACTGTCCACCAGCACTTTCTGTAAACGTTACCAAGTGCTGGGGATGTGAACTCATACACGTGGAAATACGCGTTGCTCTCATTCTATACGCGCAGTGGGAGTGCCGGTGATTAACATTGTGCTTGTTTTTTTTTTAATTGAAGTCAACAATCAGCTAAATAAAGACAGAGATTGGTATGAAATGCAGCACAGCTGTATTACAACAAGGAACCATCTCCCCGAAGGCTTCAGCGCAGACTTCTCTCCAGCACAGACTCCACATGCAAAGTGAACAGCAGGAAGGGAGGTACCATGGCCTTTGGAGGTAGGGAGATTGGTCTGAGACCTTCAGACTCCTCTGGAAAGGCTTGTGGTAGGTATTTCCAACCAAAGCCCAAGACGGATCTCCCCAGTTCCTCTCTAACTAATGTAGATTTTGCCAAGTTTCCCACCTTTTGCTCCCGGTTAGGGGCACTTACGGATGTTGTCGGTGTTCTCCCGGACGATGTCCGTCTTGAGCAGGTTGTCGGCCAGCACGAAGGCGCTGTCCTCCACGGTGTCCAGCAGCTTGGTGGCCGCCCGCTGCTGCTCGCTGGCGTTCAGGTCCCGCCAGGCGCTCAGGGCCTGCGGCTGCAGCAGGTTATTCACCGTCTCCACCATGGCCTGCAAGGCAGCGGCACCACGTCAGGACGGGCTCGCGTGGGCCTGGTGAGCACCACCGAGACCACGGACACACGCGCTCGATCCCCTCCTCCATGCACAGCAGTTTGTGGGAACAGGGGCCATCTCCCCACCCAGGCCCTGCGGTGGTTGCAACCGAGCTCATCATTCGTCGCCTGGCACATGAGGGAGGAAAATCTTGGGATTGTATTCAGATGAGCCTGGGGTTGGTGGCTCCAGGCTCAGAGCATGGAGGAACTAGAGTTAAGGAAGGAAGGAGCTGATAAAGTCGCTGAGGCAACAGATTTCAGATGCAAACAGATTTCAAAACCCACTGGTGACTAATGTGTGGTGCCAAAATTCAGGGATTGGGCTGGGGCACCTGAGAAAGGTATCTAGTGTCTGCACGGGCCACCCTCTCCAGAGGACATTTCCTACCACAGGAGCTCTGGCAGCCTCTTATGAAGACACAGGGAGTTTCACTACTTATGTCCCTCGGCTCTTCCTTCATCCACAAAAGCAGCAGGTGCCTTTAGACCTTGAGATCTGGCACCACTTCAACTTGTTCCCATCAGGAAGGCAACAACTTCAGTGCTTCCCACAGGGCACCTCGTGCTCCATCCAGGCTGCCTAGGACGAACAGCTCTCCCATGCAGGACTTTCCACGGATTAATCAGGATGTGCATCCAGGTCACAAGAAACCGTGCCAGCCTCACAATTCACAAATCCCATTACCTGACCTACCCAAGATGAGCCTTCTGCTTGACCCAATGTCCCTGCCTGGTCACTAACCAGAGCTGGCTCAACTACCTGGAACCAACCTTCTTTTTCATTGAAGCCAGGCACACAGGTTGCTAAAATTGATTACGCAGAAGGAAAGAGGATACTTTGCCAGCACTTTCTTCTGCTGGTTAGCACTTCCATAGCTTTTTTTAGTAGTTATCAAGCAGGTTTGCTTCACAAGGAAACACCTCCGCTGCCAATTAACACAGCTTATTAAACACAGGCTTATTAAACTAGCTTTCCCTTTGGGAGGACAATCCCACTCCAAATAGTTTGCTATGTGCTGAAAGTGCAAAAAACCCCTTGGCCGCAGTTCTGCCTGGCAAAGACCCTTGGGATGGTCTCATGGGATGTAGGCAGTTCAAAAGACGCATCGTGGCTCACTTCCATGGAAATACTTGGAAATACTCCTGATAACGCTCCTAAACCCAGCAGTAGAAGATGACACTTGAACAGAAGACAAGGTCTAGCCTGTTTTCTAGCAGAGACCTGCAGGAGACACGTTACAAGGACAACACGGGACCCAGAGCCTGGAGGACATCCCGATTTGTAGTCGCCCACCACGCTCATCTACAAATGGGAGACCATAATCACATCAGTGGGGAGTTCGCTACTGCTATATCCAAATGACCTTCAGGAAGTTTTGATTACAGTGAAACCCAAGGAGAAGCAAAGAGCTGGCAGTGTGTGGAAGTGCCAGGTGCTTTCAATTCCTAAAGATCATTTCACTGAGACGTTACCACCTGCATTAGTATCTCCTGAGGAAGTACAGTACGCTTTAATGTCACTTATCCCTTAACACAGGTAGGGAAGGAACATCTGAGAAGTTCTCCTTTCCTACAGCATCACTGCACTTACCCCAAGCCAGTCCAAGCACATACAGGGGTGTAAGGGTTAACACCAGAGCCTGGCCATCAATCACAGCTCCCTGCTCTTGGATGCCATCAGAGTGAAAATTCTTCTCATGTGCCAAAGACTTTTTATCCCCAAAAGTCCTCCAGGTTGGAAGGTTTTCCATGCTACCACCCTCCTATTGGAAGACTGAGCCCAAATCAGGCTGCTTTTACAGTAAAGAGTTCCTGCTCTCTGACCCAAATGTATTCATGGCCACTTAACTCGTTTGTTTCTGTGCCAAACCTCTCCTTCACCCCTGATTAACAGACAACTGTTTTCTCTTGAGCCTCACGGCTTGGCTACCTGCAGTACTGAGCAGCCAATACTTCCAACCACCACCAAACTGAAAGGGCTGGACATCTTGAGGGACCTTGCAAGTGTGCTACTGCAGCACTGGACTAACACAGCACTGACACCAGTGGCAAAACTCCCATTGAATTCCATGGGACCAGCTTTGCCATAGGTTGGGAGCTGGTTTTGGGGTATTAGGCAGCAAAAACCTTCTTGCTGTCAAGCCTTTGCAAGCCAGAGCTGGAATCCCTTTCTCCCTTGCTGAATTAGCCACAAATCAATTGCTTAAACCGATCATCAAACTGATTTTCCTATAGAATAATAATAAAAAAGACATTTTAGCACAGTTGGCACATGCACCTAAAATAAACCAGTTACCTTTAATGGTGAGAAAGAAATATTAAAAATCCATAGCATTTAAGTATGGCTCTTTTTAAAAAATCCTCTGTAGCTCTTCTTAATGCATTTCTGTAGTCTACTTTGGTAGCTTATCTCTTTATAGACTGGAAAGGAAGTGCTATTCTTTTCCAGTGATCACAAAGGACTATTTCACCATGCAGGTCCTATGCCCAGTGTCTTCTTAAAAAGACCTTATATTCATGGAAAGCAGAAAACAGGGATTTTCTTTCTCCTCTTTCAATGCAGAACACAATTTGCATTCCGTTCACTTAGCTCAGCTACTAATGGGGTCTTTAAATCTTTGCTAAAACAGCACGCTGAATACTTCTCGTCGTGTTGGAATGGTGTTAGGAGTCACTTTTTGCACCACATCTAGCTCCTGGCCTCAGAAGGGAAGCTAGCGCCTATTCATCTAAACATGAACCAGATGCTGAACTATTTGTGTTAGGGCAAAACATCTGCTGCAAAGACTTTTTCTTCCCCGGAAAAACTATTTTATCTTATGTGTGTTTTATTTATCTTTTTTTTTTTTTTTTTTAACCAAGTGTGCACACGTGTGCGTGCAATGCTTGAGAAGGAACATGAGCCTTCTCCTTGCACATGTTATGTACACTTGCCTTCTCCTGCAGCACAGGTATTCCTGGTGAAACGGGTGCTCTTTGGGAAGCAGCAAACCTGAAACGGGCCACTTGGCGCTGCATTGCAAGTGGGGCTTGGATGCAAATTCTGCAGACAGATTCCCAAGGACTTCGGGTCGGACGCTCAGGGTCGGCCTGCACAGAGCTGATGTGACTCTCCTGGCTGGCATTACATCAGGGATGGATTTATCCCATTGCTTTTCCCCAGGGAGGGTCGCTGCCCTCACCTGCCTGGGTGCATTAATCAAGGGCTGCCCGCATTAGGTTTCTGAGTGCGGCACTTCATTAGGGCTGAGTGCTGCGGGCTGCAGCCAAGGGGATGAGGTGCTAATGAAATGTTTGCCTTTTGGACGGGAGCTGAGGTAGGTGTTTAAGTGAAACAGAACAGCTGTTAAAGCAACAGAGCCTCTGGAGGGAGGGATCCCACCTGGGAGAAGTTGGGTGGGAGAGCTGGAAGTGTGGGAAAACAGGCAGGCAGGACAAGCACCGGCCTCTGCTCTCACATACCTCGAAGGTGACTGCAGAATAAGGGTGTCCACACAAGTGAGGCCAAAGCCTCTAAACTCAAGCCCATGTTGGCCTGCAGAAGCAAGAGAAAGAACCGGGTCCCATAAAAGATCCACAGAGCCCCATAGCCCCTTTGCAACAGAGCCTGTAAGTGGGCACCAAGAGAAGAGCAAAAGGATGCCAGGCCTGGAAGATAAATCCCTGGATGGTGGATCTTCTTCATCACGCAATTCCACACCACCAGGGAGTGTAAATCCAGTGTAAATAAATGAAAGCTCTTGACTTGCAGGGGAAGAATCTTCCCAAATGAGGGCAGATGCTCACGGCTGCTCAGGTTTGTCCTGAGGTTACAAAACAGCAACAAAATGTAAAACTTCCTTTTCAGGCACTTGCAAATTGGTATTAACGCATGTATTGTCAAAAGGCGACTAATTAGGTGCCTTACAGTAATTATACATCACTAAAAGGCTGATCCTACATATCCCATTGATTTCCTTTGTGACAGCTGCTTCACAGTTTTGCTTGCTCGCTTATTTCTATGCTCTCCCCCTCTAGAAATGTCTGGTGAGGGCGTCTGGCTAAGTCACACAGAGCTTCAGCCTCGCATATATATATGTATATTCAGCCTATACATATATATACCCACTGATCTCACATGCATCTAGTTACGTATCTTTGCATCTTTTGTTCAAGGCACTTGGACAGAAGCTGTGTTTTGCGATGTGAAATCCGCCTTTAACTGGCAACTGATGCTGGAGAGCACCAGGAGCTGCTGGACCTCTTCATCTGCAGCCTCTCCCTGCAGTCTGGGAGCAGAAAAGAGAAAGAAAAGCCCAGGGGACTGACAGCAAGAGGACCTTTTCAAGGGTGCTTGAGAAAATCCTGGGTTCTCCGGTTTGAGTTATGTCCAAACTTCCAGGTTCCAGGCCTGTGGGTGCTGCTCCTGAGTGCATCGTCACCATCATCATCATCATCCGAGTGCAAAGTGTGCAAAACCATTATTAGTCCCCTTGTTAACAGCGGCTTGAGGTTTTACCACAAATCAGTGGATGGAAAAAAATGCACAAAAGCCCTTTCAGGCCCGCAGTGGGCAATGAAAGCGGAAAACCCTACGGAGGGGCTTGCTCTGAAATGTGGATGTGGTTTTAGAGTCACAACATTATTCCCTTTTTCCTATTGGAAAGTGATTTTTTAATTTTTTTTTTAAGAGCCTGCCTGCTTCCTTGCTTAAGGACAGCTTATTTTTCTCCGCATTCACATGAAACACCCTGTGCTAAAACAAACCCTTTTCTCAAGCCGTGGTTATTCGCAAGACTCTTGACTAACGGAATGAAGGCACAACCCATTTCTTTGGGGGCGAGTTCAGCTGGGAGTTGTGCTCTTGCTGCCCCTGCCCATAAAAGAAAAGTCCCATTACAGGAGAAACTCACATTAATTGGGAACTTATTGGTGTATGAATGTCGCTGACCCAAAGGATGCCAGGGATTTATCCATGGGAGACCCCATCCTGGCAAGGATACAGCACAGAAAGGGACCTGCTCAGGACACAACTGGCCTTTTTTTTTGGGTAGAAAACATGCAGGAGTCTGTACCTTATATGCAGGGATCACAAGTGAAGCTGCAACATGGGGCTTCACATCAAAAATGCATGAGCAAGTTATTGCTTGCGCCGATGTTAAGCAAGGAAAATGTCATTAGGTTCTGCTTCCCGGCTGGGAATTGCCTCTCAGCCTTTCCCCACGGCTCTTCCCCTCACCAAGTTCTTCTTCATACAACTTTCTCTTCCAAATCCAGATTAAAAGGTGCCCGTGGTCCAAATACAAGCCAGCACATGGGAGGCAGAGCGGGAAGCCTGGGCAGTCTCCAAGGCTTCTTCCAAAGCAGCGAGGCCAGCTCCAAGAGACTGGGATATTCCCTGAAATGCAGCAGGATGCCCTCGCACGGAACTGCCGGAAAGGCAACGCACGCTTAGAAATAAATAAATCATTGAGGTGTCTCCTGCTGGTCTTCTACTCGGGAATGGTGGTACTGACGTGTAAACGGTCTGGGAATGCACTGCAACAGGAGTAAAGGCACTGACCTTTATTAAAATGAGGCCAGCTACAAAATGCTTAATGGGGGAAATAATGATGTAGCAGGAGGCATGATGGGCTGGCAAGCTTGGCTTTGAACTACCAATAATCTCCCAACGGAGCGCAGACACACACCCCAAACAGGAGAAATGAAAGAAGGTTACAAATTACGGGTTATGGTTTTGCTTCACTTAGTCGACGAGGAAGAATATTTTAAGGTCAGAAGGCATCCATAGGACAGAAATAAAAGGAATTGATTGGGAAGAAGGAAATAACAGCCGATCCTTTTCATCTAACGAGATGCTCCCTGCAGAATGAGCTGAGAACTGCATTCATGAATCATCCTGCATTTGCCGTCCGACTGTTTGGGATTTGAGACTCCATGAGCAACAGCCAGAATAATTACAGGGGGGCCAGGAGCAGAGCTGCAGAGAGGGAAATGCCTTGCAAGCAATGGGCACTTCCTTGACAGAGGAACCAGCAGCCTTTACGGGAACTCCCAGGGAGTCCATGAGATCCATCCTTTTCCCCTGGCCCCTATAGCTGTCGATAAGAAGGCTCTTCGATAAGAAGGCTCTTCCCCACGGAAAACACTGTATTTTTTCCAGCTTGGGGTTCCAGGTGGGAATCTTAGCATGCACGTGGCTCAGCTCCGGGCAGGGGAGCCACCTAGCCACGTGCATTAATATTTAAGTGTGGTGTTTCTGCCGCTTGCAGGAGAGCCCAGGCTCATGCTCTGATGCCCCCTCGCCCTCCCAAGGGGCCTGCAGCAGCACCAGAGCGGCGCAGGGCAGTGGTTTCACCCCCGTCCCCTCTCGCTGGCACGAACCGAGCGCAGGTCCCGCACGCCGTGCACTCTGTGAAGGTCCCTGCGCTCTCACGCAGGGCCCCGCGGCCGCCCCGCTGCGAGTCGTGCTCCTTTGAGACGTCCTTTTGCTCCACGGAGAGGGACCTGGGAGTCCTGGTTGACACTAAGTTAACCATGAGTCAGCAGTGTGTCCTCGTGGCCAAGAAGGCCAACGGGATCCTGGCCTGCATCAGGAGGAGTGTTGCCAGCAGGTCAAGGGAGGTGATTC
>JAVCKT010024025.1:18153-32041 GCA_032273925.1 Rhynchotus rufescens
CCCAGGGAGGTTGTGGAGTCTCCTTCTCTGGAGGTCTTCAAAACCCACCTGGATGCCACCCTGTGCCCCATGCTCTGGGTGTGCCTGCTTGAGCGGGAAGGCTGGACTAGATGATCTCTAAAGGTCCCTTCCAACCTTGAAGATTCTGTGATTCTGTGAAGTTTGGGGGCGCTTCGACGCTCGCTGGCAAACATCTAGGTCTCGCAAAGGAGGCTGCTGAAAGAGCTCCCCAGAGCTATGGTTAACACCCTACGTTGCATGCGTGCTGCTTGCCAATTTATCCCAGCCCCTTTAACAATGGCATTGAGCCAATTAGGTGGCCAAACGAGCTCAAAAACCCCAATTCACCCTCCTTTCTGTTGCTTTGCGGCCTCCCCCAAGTTGGGAGCAGCAGGGCAGGCAAGGGGGACAAATGCAACGGAGCCACCTCAGACACTCTTGCCACGTCCTATGTGCATCTTGCATCTGCTAAGAGCTAGTGGGTTTGCAAGGACAGGGCCAAATAAAAAGGCTCTTCTGTTAATCAGCTCTACCTTGAACGCCCTTTGAAAAGCCTCACATTTCTGCCTCAGTCCACGTTGCAAGCGTGAAGTTTTCAGGTAACTTCCAGGAGAACGAGGACAAATCCGGATTGTAACCACCGTCAGTCTCTGCAGACCAAAAGCTGCTCGCGGCTCAGGCCAGTTTTCAGGAGCATCTCTTATGTCATCTGCAAAGTTCTCGTGATCTTCATGGGGGAGCAGCAGCTCCGTCACCTTCCCCACTTACTCTGCAGAAAAGCCCAGAAACTCAGCGCCGGGCATGGGGCGAGCAGCACAGCGCCGGGGCTGGCAGCAGCCACAGCAGACAATGCCACTAGACACGAGCAAGGCTGCCAAAGGCCCTGCCTGCTGCTTCCTCCTCAACAAGGGAGCCATTCAGCTCAGCTCCTGCATCCACAGCCCTCCAGCTCTGATGCGACACGTTAAGATTTCCATGTTAATGCAACATCCTCCACTACAGAATGAATATTAACATATATATTTTTTCCTTTACTACCCTATCTCTGTTCCTGGAGGCCGGGGAAACTGCCCCCATGGCATTAGGCAGCTGTGTAATAGTGAGCAGGGCTCATTTGCCGCAGGGTACGGAAGAAATCTGTGACACCAAAACCTGCTTCGTGGCCCCCCAGAGACCGACACTTTGGTTTTCTCCACCTCTTGTGCTTCGTTTTAAGGAGAGACACTTAGGGGAAAGGCACAAAGACCAACTCTGGCTACATGGTGGGGAATTCTCGCCCGCTGACACCACCACCGAGTCACCAAGTGCAGCTACGTCACCCAGCGATGACTCATCCTCCAGCACCACGACTTCGTCATCCCACCCCCAGAAACTCCGTGCCAGGAACTCTGCGTTATCCCAAGGTGGGCAGGAGGGTGAGAGGAGAAGGCAGCCCAAGCAGGAGCCGCTTCAACTCTCTTCACTCACCAAAATGCCACGTACCCGCTCCAAGCTCTCCTTCATGAGCCAAGGCAGACAAGCACCTCTCCATGGCAATTCACTCCATCTGATGCCCACCTCAGGGCATAAATCATGTCTTTGAGGAGCTAAACCAGCCCGCTTGACCTGTTTGCTCCATTAGAGGGTCAGTGTTCAGAAGACTTGCAGCTTGCCCCTGCCTACCTGGGCCCTCCTTGTCTTGCATTCGCACAAGATTTGGGCTCTCACCCCCAAACACCACTCGTGTGTAGAATTCAGTGGGAACGAATGCAGCTTGGTGGAGGATGCTGTGGTTTGCTGAAGAGCCTGCACACCTCACAGCAGAGGCAAAAATGACTCCACGTGGCCATATGCACCCAATGAGGCTGGCATCATCTCTCCCCTGAAGAAAGTACCCACCATCAACCTGGAATTTCCTTGGCCAACTAGGCCTGCCCTGAATTAAGTGATATTGCTTAAACATCACTGTGATTTACACAACCCCAGGCAGCTGTCTAACCATTACTATATGAATATGAGTTTATCATATCTCTCTTTTGTTGCTTTTTTGCTGGACTTTTGACAGAGATTTTACTACATTCACAACTAAACCAAGAACATCCATAATCTCTATCTCTAGTAAATAAAATCCCTGAGCTTTTAACTCAGCAAACATTATAACATTCTACAGACAAATTAAATCAATATTTGTTTTAATTAGGGAATCACCCAGAGAGATAAGGCGATAATCTGATACTGCTTCCCCATAGTCTCACATCTGAATTCATTACAAAATTTCCAGTTCAGCTTTACTCACTGTTTGTTTTTTTTTCACTGGATTTATGCTCAAGAGGAGTTTATATCTCAGTTCTCATAGGGGCTGCATCACGACTTTATACATGTGTCAGCCTAAGGAAATGGCTAAAATTGATATTAGCATTTTTTATCTACCCAAATCTACCTGTGATTGATTGCATTTCTTATGTTTACAGTCACTGGACACCTCATGACCTACTCAACAGGGGGTTCCCATCTCCCATGGACTTCACAAGACCCAGAATTTCACCATCTTTTGTTGCAAAAGCTGCTCAGTTGCCTCAGACGGACAAAACACTTCACTGTGTGGTAAAGGGTAAGTGGCCTGTGATAGGAATATCTACACTCACATTTAATTGCTATTACAGATACTCTTCCCCCATAATGCTTTTTGATGACTTCAGCTACATGGCTTTCCAAATGGAAACACAGTGTATGAAAAAATGCCTAGATGCATGATTTTAGCTGCCGATGACACAAAGCTGAGCCTGAAAGGTTCACTTAGGTCATCTACTTCATTCTTCAACTCCCCCCGCTTCAGGACTGTCCTCTTTTACCACGGAATGACAACTCCATAATTTATCTTGACCCATGAAGGAGTATGGAAGATGGGAGATGGCCTCCTCTCTGCCAAAAGGCAGGCAGAGGTGATTCCAGTGAGGAGGAGAAGAGCTTTATGTTGAACACCCATGGAATCTAAGCCATCCAAGCCCACAGGCGGAATGAGGTGGGCGCTCACCAAAGGAAGCTGGCACAGGCTGTAGGACGGGCTGCTCTGCAGAGGAACTCAGAGCAGGTCCAGGAGCCCCCTCCAGCAATGCAGGTTTCACATTGACACCTTGGGTGTGTTACACACTTACAAATAACAACCAACCATCCGTAAGCACAACGTCAAAGGCAGCAAACTAAAAGCACAGAAATTAGGAGGCAAAACATTCACGCTTCTTAAAGCAACATTAATTCACACAAACAGCTTTATATAGAGGAATTGGAGCAGGTGCTACAAAGCCAGGTGACAGGACACAACGTGATGGCAACCCAAGGCCCCACGATGAGCAGCTCTCTCCAAAACCAAGGAACCATCTCGTTCACCAGCCCCAGGATGCCAGTCTGCCAAAAAGCAGGCTGCAGCTGGGTGAACTTTATGGAAAGTTCCGTTCCCAAATTTACATTTAAATTCTCAAATTTAGCCTGCAGCATGCTCCTCCTTCCCGCATCCTTCCGCGAGGCCACGCTGCATTTCATTAGGACCCTGCCTCCTCCCTCATGCCAAGCGCTGCCATTTGGAAGTATTCCTAAATTTTCAAGTGTAAGTGGAAAAGAAGGAAAAGGAAAATGCATGTAGCAATTATTCCTTGACAACAGCAATGACGCTGCAAATAGTTTTGTGTTCTTTAATTGCACATGTCCACTGTCTTACTTATCCCAGGGGACAAATGGAGCTTGTTACTTCTCTACCCCAGGGGACAAATGGAGCTTGTTACGTCTTTCCTTCAGTTTTTCACAATTTCTGAATCAATTTTTGCTCTGTTTCTTTTTATTCAGGTCCAGGCGACTGGGCAGGTGGTGGTGAGTAATGAAGTCACCTTGTTGTCCTGTCACCTTAACTTTAGCCCTTGCTGCCGTAGGGAACAACGAAATCCAGGCACACGGAGACAAGCCCCACTTCACCCAGCCCCACAACGTGACAGGCATTAAAAATGTGAGAAATACCTGGACATAGGCCCTGCAAGAGCGCTCCCTTTTCTGAAGCTGAGTCCACAAAGACAGCAGATTAAAGACGGGATAGAAAAAACAAGTTAGTGACAGAACAAGGAGAGAGAGAAAAAAAGAAAATTTGAAGAAAACATCTACAAAAAGTCTCATTTCTCTTTTTAAACAGCTCCTAGAAACAAAATAAATCGAGGGAAGCATGCGGGTTAGGCAGTAGTGGAAGGATCGGTTGCTGGAATTCAGGTTAGTCCTTGTTTTCAGTTAAATGAAGACTGGGGACTTAGCTAGAGCACTTGTTAAGATGGTTGGAGCCACGGAAATCAAGTGAAATGCTCAAGAGCTCTGCAATCACCCCTGTCATTTCCATGCCAGATGAGGCTGGAAAGGACGGGCTTATCCTAAACTACATCAGGGCAGCGTGGGCCCAGCCTTGGACTAGCAGGACGACTCCCAATGAGTGGGATGCAGCGTCCAGGATGGATTACAGACCCACCTGCATGAATGCACCAAGCTGAAGCCCCTTGTGCTGCAGTCTCACTGCTCTTTGGGGCTGTTTTCCAGTCCTCTCTCATTCCAAGTTGTGCTCTCCTGTGTAGGGACCTGATTGCCCAGAGAAGCTGCAGTGTCTCCAACCTTGGAGATACTCAAAAGCTGCCTGGACACGATCCTGGGCAACCTGCTCTAGGAGACCCTCCTTGGACAGGGAGGTTGGACTATATGATCTTCAAAGGTCCCTTCCCACCTCAACCACTGTGTGATCCTGTAGCTATGAGGTCTAAATGTTCTACATGCTGAATGGTCTTTTCAAGAGGAATCCCACCTCTTTAAATAGGAACCACATTTAAGAACATGCTTTGCTAGGCACTTGCATGACTCCTGCGTGCTCTTAAAAGGCTCACGAAATTCAAGCAGACACTTATTCCATGGGACTTCCCGAGCTGCCTGCAGGAAGGAGCGAGCTAGAAATGAGGCCCTCTCGGTGCTGATGCCACAAAACCTTGCAAAGCTTGGGCTGCTCAGAGCCACAACCTTGCTTTTGATTCTCCTGATGTGCCTGGCATGGAATTACACATTCAGAGAGATTTGGGGTACCCTGTGCTCTCAACTCACAGCAACGTGATGCCAGGACACCCCCTCAGCACCAGCGAGAGCCACATTTGTGCCCCGGCGTCCCGAGGAGCTGCAACAACCAACGCAGAGCCGGGCCTAATGCAACGCCTAATTTAGCTTTTTAATTCACGAATTTGCAACACGAGACATCATCCTCCAGGTACATCTGGCCAGTAGGAAGACTTTAGAGGAGTAAATGGAGATCAAAGGAAGCTTTGCTGGAAACTACAGAGATATCCACTCGGGATCTCACTAGGCTGCTAAGGAACAACTACTCCCTTAATTAAACAGGATCCAGTGGAAAGCATAAAGCTTTTGGGGACAGCAAAGTGGCTGCTGGGAAGAGGATGGCTCTTAAAAAAACTGACTACGCCACTTTATTTCAATTCATCATAGAACAGCTTGTAAAAAATGAAAAAAAAAGAAGAAAAAGAAAAAACGCAAAACAGTACAGGTTTCACATACTTTCAGATGGAGTATTAAGGCAAATCCTCGGTGCATTTCCTTTAATGATTAAAGAAATATTTAATGGCTAGTGCTTGCCGTAGTTCTCCTTTGGACTAAACAGCACTAAGCAAAACTCTTGGCAAATAACGTTTTTTCCCCTTTTTTTTTTCCTGAAAACACTCTTGATTAGCGAGGGGGAAAACAGAGCTGAAGCTCCACGGCCTCTTGTTTCCCAGCCCACTTCCAGGCTGGATTCACGCATTCCTATATGAGCAGAGAGCAGCTGCTCTTCCGCAGAATTAAGTGGGCAACGAGAGCAAGTAAATCACAGAGCCTGTCGCTTGGACCGCTGGCTCATGACGCTGCCGTGCAGGACTCCCCGTGATCCTGAATTTCAATGTAAGGAACTGATCCGGAGGAACCGGTTGTGCGGAGCTGGCGGTGGGGGGAAAGCTGGGAATGACGGGGACATAACCTTGGGGGCACCTAGGGAGTGCTAGGGAAGAGCACGTGGACTATGATCATGTAACTGGTTAGTACGTGGCATTAATTGCTGGTTTTACCTGACGTCGCCACCGCTTCGCAACGAAGAACCATGGGGTATGATTACAACAAATGATGTTATTTCGATGTGACAGTTAATACACTTATGACCTAGGCTGTTATAAAATAGCTGGAAGCAGCACTAACTAAAAGCATCCGGATGACCCAATTGCCAGCACATGCAAAGCACAGGATATGCAGGACTTTGGTTCCCACGCGGCTGCAGTATTAAACAATCCAGAAGCCCTTTGCTTTTGAAACAGCATAAATCCACAAGAATAACTTGCAACAAAACGGCAGTGTTACTCCTCTGAAAAACATTTCTTTTTAGAAGGCGTCGCTGGGATAGTTTTTTCCTAACATAACCTGGGGAGCAAGCTCTGTTCTCACTTACATGGGCACCGGGGCCATGGGAGCCAGCTAGGCAGCTCACAACAGAATTTGGTACCTTCTGTGGAGAGTCTAAGCCAATAAGCCTGGGCTTGCAGGCACAGGGTTCATTCCTCCTTTGCTCCAATGACCAGGACCACACAATTCCCTGCCTGAATCCAATACAAGCTGTAATCCAAGTTTTTACTTGAGATTCAGGGCTACGGAGGGCCTTGGACAGGAGCCAACCCTCAACTTTAAATGTGCTCTTACCAGCACCAGAGCTTTATTTGCTCCACAGTTTACAAGGTAAAAAAAAAAACCACTTAATTCTGGAAATGACAACAGGACTAATAATTCTTCTCATCCAGAGGGCATAGGGACAACATGGTCATCCCATGATAAGGTGCTGGGGGCTGAGCTGCACGTGATCATTAAGAGAGCTCGCCAACACGCACCCATCTGAAATGCTCTCAATGCAAATGCACTGGCATCCGATGCACCTTCAGCAAATGCATCGCCAGTGCAAATAAATGTTTCTGTCTGTTTTTATTTGTTCGCCTGCATGCATGAAAGTGCCCATTTGACCTTCACATCCAGCATCTTGTAACAGTACGAGACAAAAAATAAATCCAAAATGCAAGCTCCCTCCGTCTGCTGGGGCCTTTAAAAATGCAGATTGCCTGGCTTGCATTATATGTCATTTCACAGATGGATTTAGCATTGGGCAAGTTGCTGGTCTCAGCCACGCAGACATGAATGTATTCAAATTAATTGCTGTAGTGTCATGGTATCGCTTCAACGGGTCTCGTACTGGAGAGCTGAGACCAGGACGAAGCACTTGGCTTTCATCCCTCTACTCATCAAGGAGTGTGTTTTTCTCAGCACCTCCAGTGCTTTTGATGTCTACAACTCTTGCATTTCTCATGAGGAAGAAGAAAAACACTCTGCAAATGAAAAACCACCAAGCAAAACCTATGGAGAAGACCTCAGCAAGACCTCATAGGCAAGACCTTGCCTATGGAGAAGACCTCAGCAAGATACCTCTTGCTGAAGGGGAGCTCTTGGGGGGCTTGGGGTCTTCCTGCAGTCGCCCAAGGGCTCCCCTTCAGCAAGAGGTATCTAGGACCTCTACAGCGTCCTCCTTGTGCTAGGTGTTCTCCAGGCCCTTGCTGCTCACCTTGTTGAGGCTGCGCGCGGCGCTGTCCTTGCCGCCGGGCGTCAGGTTGCGGAGCTGCACGTCGAGCAGGTTGACGAGCTGGACCATGGCGGACACGGAGTAGGTGATGTCCCCGGCGTAGAGGTGGCTCCTCGTGTGCTCCGCCAGCTCCCGGGCGATGTTGGCAGCCATCTCGCCCGACCTCATCTGCAAGTGGGAGAGAGAAGAACGTGGGCCCTGGTTGCAGCCGGGACGTCGCTCCAGCCCTCCCGGCCCCATGGGATTGAGCAGAGCTCCAACACCCTGTGGATGCTTTGATGCCACTTGACACAACGAAGCAGCCTGCTGAGGAACCACTAGTTCGAGATGCTGATCTTATTTCTCCATTCTACATCCCTCTGTAATATGGAAATGCATATCCAAGGGGAATAGTGCAGGGATCGGGAGAAATTACAGAGAACTGCATGGAAATTAAGCTACCGCTTTTCCGTCAGGCTCAACGATCAACTCTGCTGGGTTCTTCATGTGAAATTTCCAAGCGTCTTATCTGCCTTCAGTTGGAAAGCAGATATTTCTCTTGCTCCCTCAATTTCGGGTGCTTATTATTAAAGCGAGATGATAGGGAAAGATAGCAGGCAGAGCTTCCACCTCTCAGTAAATCAATTAGCCGAGTTATAAATGAACAACTTGCTTCCATCAATTTGACAGCAACAGCCCATCTGATTTAATGAAACCTAAGTGAAGATATTCATACGCTCGTCTTTGGAGGATTAAAACATATGATGGTGCAGATAAGATAACTGAAACCGATAATGTGGTGTTTTTCCCATTAGAGCAATAACTTAGATTCAAAACGGAGTGATTTCCTCCTCGCTGTGCTCACGCCTAATGCTCCTTCCAGCCTGCAAATCCACACTGGCTGCTCCTCCTACTCAGCCCTCTCTCCTGGACTGGTCACCAAAGGGATGCTCATTTCCAAACCTCTCTGCTGTCCTCCTGAAGATGCAGCTACAGGTCACTGCAATGATTTATATCTATATCTATATATATATACACACACAGAGGTATATACACATACATATGTATGCAGGGTGCCTGCAGTGATGGCCATTGAGAAGTTCATGCTACCTCCTTCTCTTGAGCATCTTCCATTTGGATTAAGGCATCTTCTAGGCATGTAATGTTCTTCTGTGTTGTAATATCTGCTCACTAAGTGCTCCCAGGCCTAGGAGGGCCCTCGTGCTGCCCTTGGGTTTCCACTGAGAGGTGAGCAAGAAGAAAGGGAAAAAGTGCAAAGGGCCAAATGCTCTGCTGGAAGGCTGAAAGAGGGAAAAATGGTTAAAAATAATAAACCTCTTTTCGATGTGAGACTAAACTTGCTGGTGTTGGTTTCTTTGCTCGCTGTGGGAAAAAAATAAAGGGATTCTGAGATAAAAATAAACTGTTTTCTGTTCAAACCGAACTGAATTGCTCGTGGTGCTGGGTGACTCCTCTACAAATTGCTCAAATTTGGCCTTGAAATGTTCGTTCTAAGGGGGCAAAAATGCTTCCTGCCAAACAAAAATACCAAGACACAGCAGGAAGCCCTCTTGCTCGCTCAAAAAAAATGCTGCCTTGCTTCATTGCAGGATCCTGGCAGGACTCAGGCCAGATTTACAAATTAGCATGGCTCTGCCTGAAACCACATTGTGCACCAATTTGCTAATGCTTTCCTAGTTGCAACATTGCCTTTTGTCTTCTTACATCTAAAGAGACTGTAAAACAATTGCTGCTGGACAGGGTAAATACTCCTGCCTTTTTTTTTTTTTTTCCAAAGATTTGTGGAAGGGAAATTGGGAGTTTTGCCTGGAAAAGCGCACAGCAGTTCTCCCTGGCAGCACCAATCTCCGTTTCTTGCCTACCTTTTTCAGAGGGAAGCGGCTGCAGAAGAGGGCAGTAGAATACACAATGAGAGCAATTCAGAGCAGCAGATATTTTGGGAAGGAAATTCAGAGGGAATAAGAAAGGGCTGCTGGAGAAGGGAGCACATGTGCTGAAACAACCAGTGGCCGTAAAGGCAAACACGTTTTCCTGCAGCCTGAGGCTGATGTTGATGCCTCTTTCTATCTAAAAGATCTAATGGATCAATCAAAAAGACAGTATGAAAGACTGAAGTGGGGTTTTTAAGGCCCGTGACATGAAGATGGACTTGGTACCTTTGAAGGCCTTGGAGTTGGTGCTGTTCTCTGAAGGGACAAACACCTGACAGGCCTGTTGGGAACCACCAGCTGCCAACAGCTGGATGGCAAGGTCTACACTGGGACTCTGCACCAAGTTCCAAGCCTGGAAAGCGCCTTCACAAACATCTTTAGCATCATCTATAGCAGAGGTTTCCTGATACGTGTGCATACACACAAGGCAGAGTCTACCACTCTCACTGGCAGAGCTTTCTAACACCTTTTTGGGGAGAAGACTCAATTCCTTTCGACCACCTTGGAGCGGACACCGTGACGCAGTGGTGTGCCCTAAAAACCCCCCTTGAGCCCTAAAACTGAAAGCCACAGGGAGGAAACGACTTCTTGGGGCAAACCACATGCTGCACTGATGAAAGTAAGAGGTAAAGCCAACAGGCTGAACACAGGACCTCACGATGAGGCCACTGCAACGTATCCAAAGATGACCTTTTTGCTTCCCTGTAGTGCCTGACTCTGGAAATAACCCACGGAGCAGTGCGTAATTCAACAGCGCTGGCAAGTTTATCCCTCTGCTACGCTGCGAGGGCACGGTGGGCACCAACAATAAAGCTAAAGTAAATGTCAGGAGGCCAACGAATTGCTGAGGAGGACATTTGTTCTCACCTTCCATCCAGCACAGTAACTCTAATGGAAGCTAAGAGAGGGCTGTAAAGCCCAACACCGTGATGCACGTGGGCAAACACCCAGGGCACAGTCAAAGCGCAGCAGGAGAAAGGAGAGAAGCAAGCAGTGATCCTTTCCTCACCACAGAAACACGAGAGCAAGCATGCCTGTCCCCTAAGGGCTTCTCCAGCTTTGCTGCCAGCTGGAGATGGGAGCTGCAATCCCCACAGGGGACCCATCACCCACCTTCTTGAGCAGCCTGGACGCAGCAGGTGCTGTGGGATGGGTGGCCAAGGAGGGAAGAAGGAGAGCTGAGATGCTGGGGACAAGTTTCTCCTTGCACTCATGTCATGGCACCTCCCTGTCCTTCTACCTACCACCACAGCAGCAAGAGGAGGAGAAAGATGGCCCATTTCCCAGCTTGAGAGAGGTGCTGCAGTGGACCACTAAGCACCACCAGCCCCGTAGCAGGCTTGGAGCAAGGAAGTGCCCTGAGACACAGTGGGAACATGACTCCAGTGCTCCACTATGGGGATAAACCAGGCCCCATCTCTCAGCCCGGTGGTGAAAGTGTGCAGTAACTGGAAATTTCACAGGTAATTTCACACCAGTGTTTGCAACAGGGACCCCAGTGAATGCAAATCCCAACACAAGACCCCCGTTAACCTGGCAGGGTTTTCCTCTCCAATGTCACTCCTGGAAAGGCTTGGCCATTTTGAGCTTCTCCTCATGGTGCTTGGGCTACAGAGCCCTGAGACAGCAGCCGTCTCCACTCAGGCACCAAGAGGTTGGATCCAGAGCCATGTGGCAGCTTCTCCTGGCCCTTCCACTGAGTGTGGGGGGTTCAAAAGCTGAATATAGCTGAATTCTTCCAAAAATCATACATATATATATATAAAACATATATACATGTATGTATATATACATATATTATTAAAAAATGTAGTTCTGTCCTGGTTGTGGCCTGCTTCGTGGCCTGAAAATCCATCCCTTCAACCTGAGTCGGCTTTGAAGGCACGTAACAAATTAAAGGGGGTCCATTTGTTAGGCAAACGATGGCTGTGGTTTCCAACAAGACGAGTCCTGTTCTTGATGGGGATTTCATCAGCGCAGGCAATTAATCCCCTCCGCTAATGGCCAAGGGCCCAGGCATCTCCACGACCTGCCGGTGCCACCGGCGCCCTCCTGCTTTGGCTCGAGGGGTGGACGGCTCCGCACAAGCAGCTCCCACAAGGATCCAGCCCATGGATGCTGTGGGATGAGCATCCGTCTGGTCTCCCTGTGCAGTGGGATCAGCTGGGAGCGCCGGGGGAGCATTAACAACAAAAGGGCTCCACATATTGCCGCCAAATAAGCGCTGCTCTCCCGCTGGCACGTGTTAATGCACTGCTAACGCTGAGAGATGATGGAGGCTGCAAAACATCCATCAAGGGGCCGCCAAGGCAAAGGATTTGCATGACTGCAGCATTGCTTTTTATTCCATCAGCCCGTTTACAGGTTGGGAAGGAGTTAAAGCCAGGAAGTCAGTATCCCCATGTAGACAGGTCACACAGAACCTGCCTTTCTCAGGTGGATACTTCTCAACTGCAGGGTCTGCCTTGTGCTTGCAAGGCAGAAAATCCCTGGGGATGTGAGAAAAGATGTGTTTCTGTTTGCAGTAAGTCATCGTTTTCCCTATCATCCACTCACCTCCTCCTCTCTCTTCCTCCTCTTCTGGCCACAGACAAGGAATGCCATTCATCCTGGTCTAACTCCAGATCAAACTCTCCAGAACTTTGCCTTTCCCCAGCTCTCCTTGCTCTGGTTTCTACCATGATTATAGCCTTGCTTTCTCCTCAGGACGACCCCTGGATCGTGCCTAGGAGCTGGCAGAGCCCCCACAGCTCCGGGTTGCTTTGGAGAACAAGCAGGGGGCACAGCCGTGGTGGGGTCAACGCACGGGAAGGGCTTTACCTTCTGCGTGATGTGGTTGATCCAGGGAGAGGAGCAGTTGCTGAGGTCCGGTCCTTGCGGGTCCCAGACGCCGTCGGGCGCGAGGCAGCGGAAAGTCGCGACACCTGCAGTGGGGAGAGCTGCTGGGTTCAGGCCAGTGCCCTGCTGGGACCTGGGCTCACAGGCTTCATTTCACCGGGCCTCAGACCTCCTGGTAGCTCAGGAGGACCCTTCTGAGTCACCTCAGCCTCCTGATCTCCCATGACCTTGGTGCTCTGGGGCGTTAAGGCACAACAGACCCATGAGGGCAGGGACTTGCCCCATTCCACTAGCTGGACACTATGGAACTTGGAGATAGGATCTGCCAGGATCTGCCCAAGGCCAGGAAGGAGGGCTCAGAAAGATCTGGAAAAATACTTCCTCCCTACTCTCGTCACTCATTTCCTTCCATTCCCTCATACTTTATATACATTTGACCAGACTGACCTCGCTGAATCCAGGAGAGACTCAGAATTAGGATACACAAATGTAAATGGCTTCCCATGGGCAACAGAGCATAGAATTAATAGGGAGTCTCCTTTGCAAACCAGATCTCTCCAAGCTCGGCCTCTGAGGCAATTTCCTCCACTTTCTGCACTAGGACTAGGATGAAAATTAAAGGTTTTCCACAAACTGCCTTTGTTAGCATATGTACAAGTAAGCCATGGGCCAAAATCACCATCTTGGTTTGGACACAAACTTTCCTAGAGAAACCTTGTGGAAATGACCAATTGAGGGCAAGGGGGGAAGACGAAAAATCCAATCAATAAGAGACCACTGCAAAAGATTTGGCCTTATTCCTCCTCCTGCTTTCCCCATTGGGCATGTTGGATGTGCATACAAAATCCCACGCACATGTTCAGTGGCCTGAGCTGGGAATACCCGTGTGGATTGTTTTTCCTAACTCCAAAAAAGCGAAATTTCAAGCATCAAGACAAGAGTCAATCAGCCTGGAGACTACAATTATGGGCAGAGCAGGGATAACATAAAATTTGCATAGGTCTCCTCTTGCTATTGGTGCTCAACACTACAAGGTAGTTAGTTACTCCACAAGGTAGTTAGCTACTGGTCTCCTCTCGTAGATGGAGCTCAGCATGCCCAAGACTCCGTACAAGGTGATGTTTAAGTTTGGGTCCTTGGTGCTGCTGGGCTTCCCAGCATATATATACTTCACCAATGGAATTTATATGCGCCAAAAAGCATCAGTGTGCTCCACTGACGCCCATGCTGAAGAACACGGCTCTTGTTGAAGACCACATGTTGAAGAACCAACGTTGAAGAACCAGTACGCTGACCATCCCCTCCAGTGGTGCCCGACCTCCTCCCGCCACCCCTCAACTCACCGATGGAGCCGACGGGACAGGGCTGCTTGGCCACCTGCCCCTGGCGTGTGCGAGACCAGGCCACGTCGCGCGCCTCCGTGGGCTCGCAGCTCTCGGCGCCGGGGAGCTGCGAGGCGGCCGGC
>JAVCKT010024027.1:5597-17485 GCA_032273925.1 Rhynchotus rufescens
TCCTGTATCTCAAAGCTTAGTGTTCCCTGGTGTCATATAAAGCTAATTAATGTTACAACACATATGTACTGATCACAGAGGCAAAGAAAAAGTGGTGGAAGTAAAAGCATTTAGGAAATGGGGAACAAGTCACACGACATACTACACAATTTATTTGAGCTGTTAGCCAGTTAGTCTACTGATGTGTGAATAATATTCAACATTATTTATGAAATAGTTCAGCCCTTGCTGTGCAGAAAATGAGTATCTGTGTCCACTTTAAATAATATACGTATTTTGTAAATTGTATATAAAAGCAGGAATCCCTTACTGTTAAAGTACAGTTTCATTCTATGTCTTCTTCTCAGGTCTTTGATCCTCTGCCTAGAGCTGAACTGTTAGACTAAAAAAGTAAGTTGCTACAGTTTCTCAACAGTGAAAATAGTTAACTCTTATCAGCATACCAACAAGCAACTCCCCCCTCTCCCCAAAGAACAAATATAATAGAGAAAGGACATGAGAATTACCTTGCTTTAGGTGTGCAACTTTTTATTCCTTTTCTCCACCCAGTATCACAGTGTAATTTTTTCCAAGCTTTTCGGCACCACAAACTCCGCTCAACATTATCCTAAAGAAGCAGAGGCAGCCAAGGGGAGGCCTGGACACCTTTTCTCTTTCCGAGAGGAGCTGATCAAACATTCCCACCGAGCTCCCGGCTCTCCGCAAGGCACATTGCCCCCACGCTGCCTCCCTCTCTCCCTTTCTGCCTCTCCCTGTGTGTCTCTCTCTGCCTCCCTCCCTCACACACAGACATACAGAGCTCCTCACATCGATTTAGCAGCTGAATTAGGCGGGCCTATTTTAAATATACGTTCCCTCCCACATATTTTTTCATAGGGTTTTCTGTGCTCCTTTTGCACCAGCCTGTCACATTTGTCAGGTTTTTCTCTTTTGGGAAGGGAAGCTTCCCTTTGACTGATGTTTTGGTTCATTTTGTTTCAGTTTCCACATGCAGTTCAGCATTGTAGTAAAAAGCTACTAGCAGCCTAGGGTAAAGTGAGTAGCTCTGAAGGTGGCAAACACCAGATTAAGTAGGTGTGAGTCAGATTCAAAGAAGAAAATTGGCTTTTAAAGAAATAGATTGCAATGCCTTCACTCACACAAATAGCATCTTACTCCCTTAAACAGTTAACACTGAAGTGGGAGGATTAGTGACAGAACAGAGTCTTTATGAGTAAAGGGCATTTGGGTCTAGCCACAAAGAAGGAAAAGTACGAAATAAGCACTGGTGTGAACTTCTTTTGTGTGAGGGTGTGGAAATTTAATAAAATGCTTTCAAACTGTTTCCAACCAGCATTCATTCAGTGTGGCCTAGCCAAATGAGATGCACAAAATGACTACTTTGATCAAGAATCTCTGCAGGCATCGCTGCCCTGAAAACCTCAGGTAGCCTGAAGGATAACATTTTACTGAGACAAGCGAGATGTTGCAGTGTTTACAGGATTATCAAAGAACAGGTTATATATACTGGAATGCAAGCAATAATCTGCAATTCCACCTAAGTATTCAGAAAGGTATAGATAACATAGATAATTGAACATACACTTTTATCTAAATTTAATTTTCGCTAACATTTTTCATAGAGAATGCTAAAATAAATACAAGAGGACTTCAAAAGACACGCTGAAAACACATATAAGCTACATTTGATCTAACAGTCCTGTACATATATTTGGTTTAAATGAAAGTGATTACTTTTCATTTGTGACTTGTACTCCACCTCTTGCCAGAAGTGTACAATAGCTCAACATATTGATAGCCAGCACAAGGGGAAAGGTTCAACCAGTTCTAGCTGTGTTACTACTGAATAACTTTCCAAAATTTATTTTGGTGATTCCCTTCATGTAGAATTTCAGGCTTGCCATGTTAATCTCTTGTGAGGTGGAATAAGATCCTTATGTGCACAGTCAGGAAGCCTTTTCCTGCACCTAAGTGGTCATTTGCCAGTGAAGGCTGAAGTTGTCACAGCAACCCCTTAACTGCAGTTGTTGACAGAAATACTCCAAAGTTTTTGAGCCTACCTCTTCAGTGGTATTTAGACATTTATAGGATAGTCTGGAAGTTTATTTTCAGAAATCTATAGGCACCTAAGTATGTGTTTTTATGCCTATATTTTGAAAAGCCAATGGGTTATCTAAGACACCTCTTGAGTTCAAACTAATTAAATCCTAAAGAGATCTTACGAAAAGCTGTGTATAGAAAAGGAGACCAGGAGCAATGTTTTGATGAGGGTGCTGGAGAGCAAGGCCCTGCAGGGCAAAGCGAGGCCTTGCCAGGCCACAGAGGCTCTGTGGAGCATGGCACTGGTTGCAGAGTACAGCTCTACTGGTGCTACTGGTGCAGCTGAGGCATCAGGAGCGATGGGCCGTCAGCATGGCCTGCAAAGTGTCCTGCTGGTGCAGTCGCTTGGTTGCTGGTTCCCGAGACAGCTCATCCGGAGCTGCTAACGCGGTCATCCTCTGCATGGTCGGCAAGAGGCCGGTGCCACAGACACCAAGCCCGTGCCCGACCAGGTTTTGTCATCGCTGCTGGGTCTGCAGGGGAATCGCTGACAGCTCCACTTTTCATTTTCCACAGTCAGCAAAGCGCAGGGATCGGAGGTGGTCCGTGGTGTGTGGCACCACACAGGCGCTGGGATTTGCCCCGTGGGAAAGAACTGTTCACAAAAGAGGTGATATTAGGTGTGGATCACTGTTATCTAGGCCATGGAAAAGGCCACTCTGTGCACACTTCTGGGTCACCTACTGTCATTCTGTCATTTCCAACTTCTATTCTTGTTTCCTGTTAGCTGGTCATCTTGTTTGTGGTGGTGGTTTTGCTCTTGCTCTTCTATTCTCTTCTTCAACCTCTTGCTATGTCATATTTTCATTTGCTTATTAATTAAAAGGATAGACAGAACCTTCCATTTGATAATATTATTAAATGTGCATCCATATTTAGAGCAGATGACTAATTTCAGAGAATATTTTCTTTACAGCTGTGTGACATATATATATCTGACAGGTAAGATGTATTACAGCCTCATTCCAGCACAGCAGTAGAACCCTAGTAACTCTCTTTCAGTAAAATATTTTACCAAATTCACTGCTCATATTAATTTTCAAGTAGGCATTACTGACAGGCATAGTAATTTTCTTTCCATGTTTATGAAGTTAGAAAGCAAAGGAACTCAAATCTCCTGGTCTCTAAATGTAACAGTTCATGAACATGAACAGGGAGTCTAAATACCTGATTTTCAAAGACAGCCTGATAAAATTCTTCTTTTTTGAGAAATATTAAGTGACCACATTGAATTAAGATCTAGTCTCAGATTACCAACTCACTGAAAGACAAACTACCAGAAAGCCAGAGCTGTAATAGACATATGTCTGCTATGACTGCATATGACATTTCTTTTCATGCATGAAATTTTTTTCTGACCCTGCCTTTTTTTTTTTTTCTCTCTAAAACCATAGGAAGATAGTTGGCCAAGGAATGAGTGGGTTTTCACTGGAAACGTTTCAAATATTGTTGTCAGGAAAATGTCAAGAACTCTTTCGCCTAAGGCTGGTTTAGTGACTGATGTCGAGCGCATTTTGCAGTCGGGGTGCCCTCTAGTGACTGATGTTTTAAAGGTTGCCTTGAATCTCTTGATTGCCGAGTGATAAATATTTATTTGCCTTTGAGAAACTTCAGTGGAAGGAAAAGTCATTTTTGCCTTAATGTGCGGTGAGGAAGAGGAGGAGAGTGCAGGAGCCTGCTCGTACTGCTGGTGAGGTGGAGAGGGAGGGTTGGTGGCAACAGCGTCTCACTGGTTTTCATGTCATGAGTTAATTAACTGGTGCTGGCAAATAGTGATGCAGCCCCGAGACTTGAACCTGGCCTGGAAAACCACTAAAAGGAGGTTTCTACTTCCCCTTCAGCCACATAAGCAGAAAGAAGCCATTTGCAGCTGTGTCCTGAGGCTGATCGTGAGCCTTAGGCAGGTGTCATTTGCCAGCCGGGTCAGGTATTTCCAGAAGATCCCGCATCTCTGATGGGACCTGGATCCATAGCTGCTGTTTCTTGGCTTTGCTCCACATGACTCCGGCTTTATTCAGTGACTCTTCACTCCTGTGCATCAGGTCTTTGTCCCACCTGTGGAGTCCATTTTGCATGTTGATTTTCTGGAGTGGGACTGTGGGCCACTCTTTAAAACCATTGGGCCATTTGCTCTTCAGGTTGCAAGTGGAAAAATATGAGAGGACTCAAGGTAAGTGAGCCAAGACCAGGCTAGCTGGCCTGTGATCACTATGCAGAAAATATTGAATGTATTTTCTTATCTTCTCAGCAAACCACTGTGGGCTAAGGAAGTACTGCAAAGTCCTGACTCTGTGTATAAAGATACATAGCAAAGACAAACTAAATGATTTCCGCAAGATCACACGTAACTATGTCACATCGAATTCCATTCAAGTGTTTAAGCAGTGAATTCAAGTCAAGAAATGAGTTTTCTGCTCTCAAACAATTACCCTCAAGTCTTCTCACCAAATACTACCACAGGTGGAATACTCTCCAAGGTTTAACACCCCAGAATGTCATTGCAGAGCCTTGCAGTGCTGGCTCTGTTCAAAGAGGATTCGGTAACATGATTTACTCATCAGCTACTACCAAGTGACAGCATGGAGTGCTTCTGGATTCCTGAAAGTCTGTGAAAGACAGTAGACATTTATGCATTACTGTTCTCAAAGCAATCTGCTTAAAACATCTGTACGTAAAGAAAACAAGGCACGGGGAGAATGCAGAACAAGGTAGACCTATAATTGTGACCATAAGGCAGCTAGAGGTTAACATTGTTTGGCTTCAGCTGCTTAAAGCACTTATATCTAAATTGACCTCAAGTAAATAAAGTAACCAATGTCCTGGAAGGCTTATATAAAATACACTGATGCACTTGTCTGGTGTTTGAGAAGGTACGGAGGCTGAATTATGTATGCTGTAGCTGCTGCCAGCATCAGTAACTGCTTTAAATAATTAGAGCAACCCAGTAGCCAGGCATCTGGGATTTCTTTTTTTATTATTTTTAATGGATGAGGAGACCTCATGGACCAAATGAATGCATAATGTTGGCATGCTTGGCTTAAATGGATGGAGACCAAACTTACATGGTATAAATGTGATCCACTGGGTGTTTCTCAGCTAGGTTGATAATGGTCATATTTTCTGAGACTGCAGAGGAACTGGGCTCTCCGTAAAGCCCAAGCCTCAGGTCCATGTGTACACCCCACACGGATGGAAGGGATGTGCACATGGCTTAGCTTTTGCTCTTTGCCAAGAGGAAGCGCTCAAGGGAGACCTGAAAAGCACTTTGCCCTCAAGCTCCTGCCATGAGAACTGGACCAGACACAGAGCTGCGGGGTGCAGGAGTGTGAGGTCTGTCTAGGACTACCCCCAATCCCACCAGGCAGGCTCAAAAAATGGGAATTTGTAATGGGAAATGGGAAATAGATACTTTTCTATAGCTGATACATGAATAATTTGAGTGTTGCCCAGTTTGACTTTCTGAGTATCATAGATCTGAGCTGGGTCTTTTTTTTGAGCTCTGTGTAATATCTGTAGAAACTTTTGATCTCATCAGTTTTTGTAATAATCAAAAGACACAATGAAAAATGAACTTGTGATTGGACAGAGAATATAGTAAGATATTTGAGCAAAATCAGAAATTACTCTTGTTTCTAAAGAGTGCTGGTATACTTTTACACTAACATAATGTGCAGTGTGTGAGCTATCAGCACACAGAGAGCATAGGATCAAAAAGTCATCTTGGTCTGCTGATAGATCTGGGACTGTAGCAGAAAGCAGCAACGCTCAGATATTGCTTTCCTTTGACTAGCTCAAGATATATCTCTCTAGACGAAAAGAGAAAATGGGCATGTAATGCATTTGAAATACAGCAAAAAGCTATCATGGGCACCAGGAAAATACTTCGTAATTTTTAGCCCGTGCAGTTGAACTACCCGTATCCCATGTGTCCCTCATGCCAGGTTTAGAACAGAGGCTGCCACAGATACAGTGCTGGAACATAAGCAAAGTGAACAGTAAATGCCAAGGCCAAACAGAACCCATTACATTCGGGATCAGGAAATTCCAAAGGCTGCTATATGGGAGGAGGTTTGTCCTGATTATGCCCACAGGCCTTTGAAAATGCATGACTTGTAACCAGTCCTAAAAACTGTTACCTTATGGAGGCAGATGGTGATGTCTGCATCTCAGTGCTCTGCTGTCAGAAACTCTGCAGCAACCACAAGGGAATCCTGTTGTAAGAGCTGCATTTCTCTCTGGCAGAACCTTTGGTTATCACAGCTCAAATTGTAGAGTGAGTCTGGATCCTGAAGCACCTTGCCTCGGCAGCAAAGCTCAACTATTCACTGCAAATCGGGCTTGGAAAGTGCAAACCCAGCAACAATCTTCCGTCTGTTCCTCCTGCGCTCTTTGCCTGGGTGTTTTCTGCTTTCACTCTGCCTGGCATCAGGTGTCGGAGCGAGCAGGGGGTGCCAGCAAAACCACTTCACAGCAGAGAGCTCGTGGCTGCTGACCAGCACTGCCTGCATCCCTCTGTGGTGCCCTTATCCTTGTCTTCTCCCGGACTGGCTCCCAGCAGTGAGGGCTGTTCAAAACACAGATTGTTTGTGGAGGCAACAAGCAGAAATCATAGTGCTGCTCTGGCAAGCCAAATCCTCCAAACATGTTCTCAGGCCAGAAGTGCCAGTGTATTTAAAGGGTGGATTAAAGTATTTTCTTTTTTTCAAAACAGGCTTGTGCCAGAGCTCATAAAAAGCGCCTCTGCCCACAGCCCTGCTGCGAAGACTCCCCATGCAAGAGCTTAACATGCTGGCGGCCAGTGCCCTGGCACCTCGACAGGTCCCTCTGCCTTCAGGACGGCAGAAGGTCCCTGAGGGACCGGGCAGATGGTGGAGGGACAGGGCAGCTCACACTATGTGGGAAGAAGAGGGGACACACAGGGCACCCCTCCTTGGCCATGTGGGGACAGACTACAGCATTTCAGTGGAGGGGATCACATTGGGATGCGCTGAGGAGAAGAGGGACATGGCAGGGAGCTTGCGGGGGGAAGACACAGTGTCAACACATGCAAGGCCTTGTCCCTCTCCTCCCCAAGACAAGGGCGAAGGGGAGGTGCCTCCTGCACCCCCTGTCTCCTGTAAAGTGAGGAGGAAAAACAGCCCGATGGTCATCTTGACCTCTCCGATCTCCTTATGCACATGGTGTTTTTCCACTGCTCAGGACATTGGTGAACACCCTCCCTCTCCCCCTTTCCACCATTTCATCCAAGGATCAGGTCATTTTGGGGCATTTCCAGCCACATGGAGCAGTGTGGTCTGCCACAAGGCACGGAAGATGTTAGACACAATTTCTGCATTGCACTAGTCTGCACCCATATGTTTGGTAAATCAGTAATATCTCACAGTTCATTTCACCTTAAAAAAATCCAAACAAATGGAAAACTCAAGTAAACCTCACTCCATATTGCAGCCTTTCAATTAACAATGAACTCAGTAATGTAGAAATATAATAGCAAAGCAGAGCCTTTCCTATTTCTTCTATGGTGCTGTTAAGTAGCAGAGCAAGAACGAGTGTAATTTTAATTCCTCCTTTGAAATCAAACCTTGAAAATAAATACTGTTCTTCTGTTGGATTTAAAAGAAAATAGAAGAGCCTTTCCAAATCTTATTAGAAAGATAAATCTTGCTCGGTAAGCTCAGTCCTCTGTTCCCTGTTTCCAGTGCCACAACTATATATTATAAGGTGAGCTCTGCATCTTGATCTCCAAATTAAGTAAATTACTTCTAATAAATTGCTTAGTCACATGCAGAGTTAAGCTGGAAAGACCACGTGCATTCTTGTAATTGCCAAAACGAAATCTTCATAAGAATTGCCAGGGAAAATCCTCTATATATTATGCTTGCTAACTCCTTGGAATGTATTATTCTGTGGAAAATACTTTCAAACTGCTTTTATAATTGACATTTTTCACCTTAGATTCTCAAAGATCTGTGCAAAGAAGGGCAAACACAGAGAGAATCTGAAAAATGCTATGGGGAGAGAGAAGATTAAAGTACCTGCATGCTCTTACAAAGTGTCAAAAAATTTTCTTTTTTGCAGACAGGGAAGCTGAGAAGCACAATCTTCTCAGAACAGATTGTAAAAGGCATTTTGTCCTTGAAAGATGCAGCCAAGCACACACATATATCTACAGAGAAACTAGGAATCCACCTCTTAGCACTCTGCTAAGTACAATCCCCTCTGCCCATCAAGGTTCTGTATAAAGTGCAAATCACCAGGCTGCATGAAAACACTCCCAGAGCCCCTATTTGGGGGATGGCAGGGGTGCTGTGTCTGTGCTTCATGAGCTTCTAGGACACAACATTTCTTGGAGAGAACATAATTCACTGAGATCAGTGTGAATATTGTTTCTATTTTACAAAACTTTAAAAATATGAGAACAATCAGTCTTATACATAGCAATTTTCATAAGAGGGATTAACTATGCCTAGACATTTGGCCTTGGTGCTCTCATATGTCTTCAGTTTACTCATTCTGTGACTTGGTTTCATCTCGAGATCCTGTGAATGAAATCTTTGCTAGTTACAATTAATCAGAGTTTTGCAGTTGCTTCCAAGGGATTTCTGTCTCATAACTCAAGGCTGAAGAGATATCTTTTGCTGCCTCTGCTGCAAATGAAAGGTATAAAATCATAGCAAAGGCATAAATGACAAGGGAGGAAGAAGGTGGTATGTTTACATTCTGCTGTCCTCTCTTCCTACTTCCCTAAGCAGTTGTGGGATCCTGTAGGGATCCCAACTGCTTTGCATCCAGACCCAAGAACAACTGAAGTCCCTGGGGAAGACGGTGGCCTTTCCTCAATGCCTTGATGCTGATGTTGTGGACTTGCCTGTAGTTGTAAACTGCCATGATCAGAAACAGCAGAAACAGAAGTTGAGCTATTCTGAAGTATTGGGACAATTTGGTCCTGGATTTATAAGCGATAAGGTAGGTGATGACTCTTTCTAATGCAAAGGACAGATTGTGGGGCTTGTTACAGTCATTTGGCTTCTTAATCACAAGTTTTTTCACAGTGAGAGTCAAGACTAGAGTAAGAGTATAAGGAATTTGAGCCAAAATTCTGAATTTTCATTGCTACAGGGGACAGAGGAATTGCCTCTCCCTCTAGATGATATTTAGGGATTTCTGCAGATGAGTGCTATTATGAAGCACTGCATTTCAGATGAAAAGCCCTGCACGTATATTACACTACTGCAGTGTGAATAATAGTGAAAATTCTTCAGTCTTCCTCTTGTCTCCCCTAGCTGAAGCACTTACGTCAGGGCTAAAGATAAACTCTTAACTCCCTTCTGACATTCCTTTTTGTTGTCTAATAAAGGCTAGTTTGACAGGCTAGAGAAAATCTATCTGATCTGTTGCTTTGGCTTCATTGTAGAGTCAGCAGTGGGCAGCACTTGCAAATGTTGACATTTGCCTCTGGAGTATGTTTAATTGCAACCCTGAATATCTGCATGGTGTGCAGGGCTCTGTCCCCCGCCTGCCTTGTTTTTCTGAGTCCTAGTGAAATGTCACCATCCCGAGTACCTCAAGGTTCAGAGAGCTCTTTGAGCTCTCTTGTTCACAGGACAGTCCACAAGGGGTGTCCTGGCTGCTGCTCTGTGTTTTCCTAACCATTTCCAAGCACTTTTACAGGCTAAATCTTTCATTAATTGGATTATTGTTTTTGATCTCCTTACTGAGCAAGTCCAGTTGTCCCACCTCTGACTGATAAAGCCAGAAATAATTGTGACTAGGTCAAGGCAGTATTTAAAGGGGAGACCAGGCTCACACACCAGGTTAGTTTCCTGGCCCTGCTGACCCTGCTGCAAGTGCTTTGTTTGCACTGGGTTTATCCCTATGCCAAGCAAAGGTCAAAATGGCAACCAGCAGCTCAGAGCGTGCCCTTGTTTGCCTGACAGTCTGACATTTATAAGCTGGGTTGGTACAGGGAATTACAGACCACTAACAGGTAGCTTTCTTGTGGGGTGTCCGTAAGAGCCTGCTGTGCTGTTTTGCCCTCCTCCTAAGGAATCAAGACATCCAGTTCAAAATAGGGTCCTTCTTCGCATGGTTGGGAGAGCATTTTCCTCTGAACCGTCTGTTGTAGGGGAGGTTGAGAGCACACTTCTGCTCTGGGGCTTTGGAAGTCTGGGTAGCTCAGGTCTCTATAGTGGTATGTTGTAAAACCCCAAGATTTGTTTTCCCAACAGATGAGGCATAGTTGTTTTCTCGTTTAAGGAGAGAAGACAATTTCAACACAGTTTACTAACAGTGGCTGCCCAGATACACCCCTGGTTTTCATCTTAATTACTGTGTAAAATCCCACATTTAAAGCCAGGATGAATGTGACACAACAGATGTACTTTCACTGTGCTCTGCCATTCAGAAAAATGGTCACATTCTCCAGGATTAGAAATGGCTGAGTCACGTCACATCCATTAAAACCCGTTGAGATCCCAGAGCTAAGACACCCGAGTCAGGTGTCCCTAGGCTGTGCCAGCTGAGCTGCAGTAGCACGTGCTGGATAAAGGGCAATTCAGACTTTACAGCCAGAGGCATTAGGAAAAAGCTGCTACATTATTAACTAACCCTGGATTAACCTTATTTGTAAGCTGTAACTCTATGAGCCCCAGCAGTATCACCCCAGGAACAGACAGCAGTTATAACTGTTAGCTTCATTTCTGTCATGTGGTGTGACTCCTAATTCTATGTTGAATTTGAAGGAAGACTTTAGGGAGAAAAACTCTTCATAGTGGTTTTTGATACCTATGCCAAGGCTATTCTTTTCTCTAAAGCCTGAAGAGATCTTTTTATGGACTATCTGCACAGTTAACATGAGAACTAGCCTGGAGAAGAGAAGGCTGAGGGGGGACCTGATCAGCGTGTATAAATATCTCAAGGGAGGCAGTGAGGAGGAGGGGGCCGGCCTCTTTTCAGTAGTGGCCAACTAGAGGAAATGGCCACAAACTGAAGTACCAGGAGTTCCACAGGAACTTAAGGAAAAATTCTTGACAGTGAGGGCGACAGAGGGAACAGGCTGCCCAGAGAGGTTGTGGAGTCTACTTCTCTGAAGATCTTCAAAACCCACTCGGATACAATCCTGTGCTACTTGCTCTAGGTGACCCAGCATGTGCAGAGGGTTTGGATTAGATGATCTCGAAAGGTCCCTTCCAACCTATGATTCTATGACTATATGTTTCTTAAACTTGGGAGAGGGCTTCTTCATGATCAGCTTCGTGTCTGAATCTACCTCTGGCTGAGACTTTATTCATCTACATCATCATGTCCCAGAAAAGGCATTTCAGTCCCTTTATGCCACAGTAGTCTATAATAATCTGAATTCCTATACCTAGGGGAACATTGCTGTAAATTATACTGGTGTAAATTCTGGTTATTTTACCTATATTTTTTTGTTGAGCTCAGTTCTTAAACAATACAAGTTTTCAGTATCTGAATTGAAGTGGAAGCACAAAGCCACACGGAAAAGGAGCTTTCTTTCTTGAGAAAATGGTTGGAAAAGCAGAAGGGAAAGCTGTTATCACCAAACTAGATGAGCTGTGCCAAAGAAGCATGTTAAGTAAAGGGAAGAAGGAGAGGGTGTATAACAAGATTTAGACACAGATATAGGTCCTTTAAATCTTAAGCTACCATTGACAGAAAAGAGATTAAACCAGATACTCTAAATCTTAAACTGCCATTGTCAGCAAAACAAACAATGAAGTACAGTTCTAAATAACATAAAATAGAAAAATTAATAGCATTACATTAAT